>LBNU01023793.1:63755-140695 GCA_014162995.1 Artemisia annua
TTTTTCTTGACGCTTCCGTCTCTCATTTTCAAGTTCACTTTGGAGTAACACCACTCGTTCATCAGATGCTTGTCTTATTCGAGGCATATCAAAATACCTCTGTAGGTTACTCCACCTCCCACGCCTCTCGCGTATCCTCCCTTTTCCTTGCCTAATACAATTGTCATGGCATCAGTGCCATGATCAACCTTCAAGTCCTTGTTTGATCTTGTCCTGTGTATCTTTCTGCACACAGAATACGGGAAATAGGTTATTATATGTTGATCCCGCTTTCAAAAAATGAACATAATACAAATTTTGCAGTAAAACTTACTATTTTTTCTCCCACAGTCCTAATCTCATCATTGTGATATTCTCCATTTTTCTTCTCCCTTCCTTTCAACCAAAGCGTACCGCGAGGTGGTTCTTCATCTTGTTCGATTTCTTTATTCTCGATCTTATAACCATCAATACATACACATGTAAGATAAACCAATATAAACGATACTATGATGCTATTAAATGCAAATGTGCGAATGTTTAATGTTACCATTTTCTCTATCACATGGACGTATCCACCTCGTCCCATTGTATGCTGATAAACACACTTGGAACGCGCCACTTTAGCTGAAGCTGACTTCACCTTGTAACACAAAATCATAAGGCGTTTATATGTATTAATGTTTTGACTTTTATTTGTAGCAGCAGACACCCAAGCAGCAGAGTTGTGTAACTAGCAGTAGAGTTGACTACTGCTAGTTGAACCAAGCAGCAGTTTGACTTGCTTTGGTCAATAAGTCAAGAATTAAAACGACATGTTTTAGAAAATATTTAAATGAAATCTCGCTCAAGCATCTGTACATATCTGTATCATTGTTGAATGACATTTCTAGATTATACGTACAAAATATCGATTATACGAGAGACATGTCGTGAGAAGAATATTTTTGAATTTTTTGATTGACATTATAGAACTAATATATATGTGAAAGCTAGTTAAACTTGAATAAAAATGACGAATTAATACCTTGTATTCCACGGTACCCGTGTACTTTACAAAATTGACCCAATCTTCGGCTTTTATAATTGCACTGTACTTCGCCGGTACTTCATTTAGTTTTTAAAGTGTATCTTGGTTTGGCAATATGTAGTTTTGTGCCAATTTCCTTCTGAAGTTCCTAAGGAGTTGACCAAGCCGAGTCATTATCAGCTTTTTTACTGTCAAGTCCACAGCAAAATATCGCTGCAAAGAGTAAGACAATGTTGTAAATTAGTTGCACATTATTTAAATGCAGAGATAAACTTATTAACACCTTTTACCTACGACTTGCAAGCCACTACTATGACACACACGACATACACTAAAAGAAGAACAAACATATCGACATAACAGACACACACACAAACACAACTTGTATACTAAACAAGTATCGATCCTACTAAGCCCATAGTTAATAAAAGTAAATAGGTCCAAAATGAAAATATCAGAGTTCCATCGATGTCTCAACCAAAGCCAAGATCCAAGCAGCATAACCGTTGTCCAAGTAGTGAAAGCAAAGCTTCTAATTACCTGAGAAATACNACTCGAAAACAATGATCTGTTTTGACCTGTTAACCTATTCATAGCATCAAAGGTTACAGTGAGCTTTATTCCACCGGGTTTTCCATATTCCCGGCGAAACTTAGCTAACCTAGTTAGCCCCCGCTTAACAATATTCCTAGTTGAATCGTTGTTTTCATCAGCATCACCATTTTCATAATAAACCTCTGATTCATATCCTAAACCTTTATCAATTAAATCATCATTTTCTTGATCAATTTCATCATCAGTATGAACCGTTTCAAGAGGATTAATATCTAGAGTTTCCATGAATCGTCAGAAGTAATGTGTAAAAGAGAATTAGTAAACTCTGTTGGTGAATAATGGTGTAAAAATTAAAGGTTTTGATGTAATTGGTCGAACCCTAACTTTAAGGAGTGAAAATAGGCCTCTTGATGGGGCAGTTTTTCAAATAAGGAAACCATAATTTCCTTAATTTTTTCAAAAAATTTTCTGAAAATTTGGCTCCATATTTGAAAATTTTATTTTTTGGCTCCAAATTTATAATTAAGAGTTTAAAATTTCATTTTGCCTGCAATCTTAATAATTAAACCTAAAAACCTGGAGACACCCATATTACATTAAACACCCTGTCCCAAACACACTGCAGAGACACTAAAATGACCACATATCGCATACAAATGAACAAACAAAAGCAAAAACTTGACTTAAAGCAACTAATTAAGAAACTATAACTGATAAGCGGTCCCAGATTAACAATTAACAAAAAAAAAAAAAAAAAAAAAAAAAAAGCAAATCCAAGCATGGACTGCTGATACAACAACCAGCCAAACACCCCCTTAAAAGGGCCGGTGTGATTTTAAAACTAAATAATGGTTATACTAGCTGATAATTTGAAACTTGAATGTTCTAGTAACTATATTAAGCAATAAAAACGACAGTATTCCGATATCGTCATATAGCCCAAGTACTGCCGAAGATATTACTATGTTATTCTAATCTATTATAGGCTATTTCCACTGATTGCAAGCACTGCAACAATATACAACACAGATTAAACTATAGATCCAAACACTCCATATTTCCAGAGCAAAACATTTAGACAAATACATAGCAAAACAGAGCACTTCATCATACCACTTCAACACCTCATTTCACTTTCTTGGCTATAACCTAATTCATACTTCACATTCTTAAACCTACACTTGCTATAACAATGAGACAAGCAAGGGGTATAACAAACTACAAATCCATTCATACACAAGTAGCATAAGACAAGCATAAAAAACTGAACATACATAACAAGGCTCGGGTTTTGTACATATATTAAACCATAAATTTTCATTAACAAAAGGAAATATAATAATGTTGCATACATTGTTCATACTTCATAAACACTTCCAAATTGTTCATAGTTAACCATATTTACACAAACAAGACGAAATTAACAAATGAAACAGACACAAAAGAGGCCACCACATCCATACCCTGCCAACCCTTCAACCATTCATTTGTTCAACCTCCTCCTCCTTGAGGTCGACTTGATCCCCAGCATCCTTGATGAGTGCTTCCAGCCCATCCAGCTTTGCCTGCGTAGCCTCCCTGTCAGCCCTGAGCTCCAGAATATGGTCATAATGCTCCTCAGCCCCAAGGGCTTCCATCTCAGCAATTAAGGCAGTGATTTGGCCAATCTCATTCCTTGCTGTGGTGGCCTCCTCGCGCATCCTATTGATAAACCCACGGAGGTTGGATATTTGCTGTTGTTTGAAGAAAGCCATATACCCATCAGATTCTGTTTCCCCGCTAAAATCAATTAGGTCGTCAATGACACGCCTTGCAAGTTGGCTGGGACCGGTTGGTGCTGCCATTGATGTGATTGTGAAAAGTATGTAATAATCGGTTTTTTTATAAAGATTGTTGAAGAAGATTGATATGGATGGAGATGGGGTAAGAGTGATTTATATAGTGGTTTTTTGTGGTGGAGAAGGGTTGTGTGAACAGAACCATAGGGAACCATCATGACTTTTGGTTTACAGGCGGCGGTTTTTTCATAAAATCGAGGGAATACGCGGAACTAGTGATGATGAAATTATGAAAACGTTAAAACTATAAGAAATGGCAAACTAAGTCCTCCTTCTTTTAAAGTATCACTATAAATTACGGGTGTTGATCGGTTCGGTTACCGGGTTGTTCGGTTCGGTTAATGGGATATATTTTTAGTCGGATCACTAAACACAAAAATTTGTAAAGACATATCAAAACAAACGTAAACGGACAAAAACAGACATAAACGGTAAAAAACAGACTAAGCCGGTAGAAAACGTGTAAGCAAATTACAAAAGGTATGAAACGTAAGAAAAGTGTACGATAATGTGTAAAACAGACATAAACGTATGAAAACGGAGGATAACGTGTAAAATAGTTGGAAACGGCTATAAACTGACGAAAACGGACAAAAACCTGTAGAAACGGCCTAAACATAAAAAAAATGGAGAGAACGTGTAAACGCATACGAAAACATGTAAATAGGGATGAAAACGTGTAGAAACCGACGAAAACGTGTAAAAAGGACAAAGACGTATGAAAAATGACGAAAACGTATCAAAACAGATGAAAAATGACAAAACCCAACGAAAACGGACAAAACCCCTTAGATACGGACTAAAACATGACTAAACGGGCGAGAACGTGTAAACACGGACGAAATCATGTAAACGCACACAAAAATGTATAAAAACCGACTAAGAAGGGCAAAGACGTACGAAAACGGACGAAAGCGTATCAAAACATATGAAAAATGACAAAACCCAACGAAAACGGACAAAACCCCTAAGAAACGGACTAAAACATGACTAAACGGGCGAGAACGTGTAAACACACACGAAAATGTATAAAAACCGACTAAGAATGAAAAAGACGTACGAAAACGTATCAAAACAGATGAAAAATAACCCGAAAACAAACAAAAAACGTGTATAAACGGACTAAACCATAAAAAAACGGGCGATAACGTATAACACGGACGACAACATGTAAACATTGACTCAAACGTATCATATAACCTTCACACGTACTGTAACTATACATCTACCAAGGCAGTATAACCCATGCATGATGATTGACAAAGATCAATCTATGTAAATATAGTAGCCAAGTAATGCTCAACGAATAAGCAAAACCCGGGTCGTGATCCCGTGAAGGTGAATGGAAAATTGATTTCCGCGTCGAATACGTGTAATTGAAATTGAAAATACTTAAGAGAAGAAGAGAATTAAACTACGAGAAATGAATTAGCAAATAAAATCACGTATTCAAGCAAACAAACAAACAAATAAAGCACGGAATACCCTAAAACACAAACTAGATTATTAAGCGTACGTAATAAAAATCCTAAAACGCGACTAAGAAGTGAAATACTAAACGAAAAGTCCTAAAAATATAAAAAAAAAAATTGTAAGCTAAAGGAAATATAAAAATATTATTAGAAAAAGAATATTTTTTGTTCGGGCTTTTTATTTATTTATTTCGAATTAAAATGTATTAAAAAGAAAATAAATAAATGAAAATAGCCAAATGTTTCAAATAAATTCAAATTTTTTTGTAAAGTTTACTTAAACTAAAGGAAATCTAAGAAAAATAAGAAAACTTGGAAAAGCTTTTTGAATAAGCTCGTAACAAGCAAAACAGATAATAAAAGCTTATAAAAGCTTATAACTAAAAATGGTATAAGAATTAAATTGTGCAAGAAAGTTAATGCAAGTCCTTCGGGCACAATGGTTATAGGAGTGTGTTGTGAGTCTTAGCTATCCGAGANTTATAAAAGCTTATAACTAAAAAGGGTATAAGAATTAAATTGTGCAAGAAAGTTAATGCAAGTCCTTCGGGCACAATGGTTATAGGAGTGTGTTGTGAGTCTTAGCTATCCGAGAGGTCTGGGGCTCGATCCCTACCCAGACCTTATTGCAATTTTTTTTTTCTTTTTTCCTCTTTTGATTTTGGGGGAATAAAACTCGGGAATAATTATAAGTTTTTTTTTTTTTTTTTTTTTTTTCCCGTTTGATTTCTGTTCGCTAATAAAAAGGGCGCCCCCCCCCCACCAAAACCCCTTTTCATTTCAATACAAACCCTAATTAGCCTCTTTCCCCAGTAACCCTTCAATTACTTATTCGATTAACTGTTTTGATAATGGCAACACAACCAACAACATCATCATCGTATGCCCTTGCTCATACCCCCACTTTTCAACAATTAAAGGCTGCTGCTGATTCGAATGAGGTTGATGATTCTTTGCACTTGGCATTTAGCCAGGACTACACCGAAAATGATGGCCTGCTAATGGTGCTTGGTGAAAAGCGTGATGCATTATTGGGCAAGATTCAGTGGCTAGAGCATCTGGTGGAAGAAGGGGAGCGTTTTTTACCGTTTCATGAGACTGGTGACATTGGTTTGGCTAGGTTGAAGGTGACACTGAAGAGAGAAAGGAAGGTGCTTGATGGGTTGATCAAGGTTATGGATTTGGCGCGAAAGGGAAGAGAGGAGAAGAAGGTTAATCTTTTCTGGTTTGAGTGATGGATGGGGTCTGTGGTATATTTTGGTTTGATTGTGTCTAGGTATCATGTATTTTGGTCCTTGTTTTGAATGATATCATGTAATGTTTGGTTAATGGAAATATAATATTATGACTACGCTTGTTAATCTATCGCATTGTGCTAGAAATTAACTGCCATTTTTTTGTGTTAACGTTATTGTTTTTATATTAACATAAGAAAGCATCTCAAACCGATGCGAAATACTTGCAATCATTGCACACAACTTGTTAAGTTGCGAAAGCTATGTTACTTTGGCTTAAAATGGAAAAATAGTGCGACAGTTTATTTGCCAATACCTGTGCAAAATGCAAACAACGTTTAACAAGATTGCATAAAACATGAGAACCTTTGAGCCACTAGTTGCGGAGGTTCGAATCCGAGCCGGCCCCGGTTTTAATCCGATCGTTACTCCAGCGAGAATTAATCGTGTGGAGGCGGTACGGTTTCCGGGCGGAAGCCGTTTAATCCCCACTGCACCAGCGTGGACCCGGTTCAGACAACATAGTCTGGGTATGTGGTGGATGAGGGCCTGCCGACTAGGTGGGTGCGCAAAAAAATAAATGAAAGTCGCCTTCCAAAAAAAAAGGTGAGAATTGTAAAATTACAAACCTGTCCTTGTATTAGTTCAAATTAAATAAAGATGTTTAATCCTAATCGTAGGATGAAAGATAAATCAATGGATGAGATGAAGTGTTTTGATCTTTAGATATTTATTGTTCTGCATTGAACTTTTGTCTAAAACGATATTACCCTTAACGCATACTACATTTGTATCTGGAATACCATATTAGTATACTAGTTATAATACCCGCGCACGCGCGGGTTTTTTTTAAAAAAATTTAAATGATATATTTTTATTTATTAAAAAACAAATAATTTAATTTTTATTTTGTTTGATTTATGATTTTTAATTGTAGTTTTTTATGATTAAAGATAATCATTTAAATCTTATCTATAATTTTTGTATTTATTTTCTACTTGTATAGTATATCAACAAAACGAATCTAAAAATTATAAATTAAATAATAATTAACATATTACCTAATAAGGAAATATTCTTTTTTTTCAAAATGACAAAGTACCCACTAGGGGTTTTGTTTTATTATATAAGAGATTACCCTTAACGCATACTACATTTGTATCCGGAATAACTTCAGTAAAGAACTTTAATATCCATTAAAACAATATAAAAGTATAGTTGTTTAGTAAGTTTTTGCGCATAGAGAAATCAAACATACTACTATACATTGACTCTAACCACATTGTAGCTAAAAACATAATGATCCATATATATGGTTGCCTTTTGTAAGTTTAAACTCAATGGCTAAGGATCACCGGTATGGAACATGTTATGAAATGAAAGTAGAAATCATTCATGTCAAAAGTGAAGGAACATGTTATGAAATGAAAGTAGAAATCTCATTAAATTACTTGTCACTAAATTTGTAACATTTAGTTTAATCTTAAAGAATCAAAAGCATATATTAAAAATGATTTTTGTGGCTTTAAATCATAATAATCAAATAAGTAGTTTCATAATACATACATAAACACTGATAAACAATATCCATAGAGCAAGATTTAAATATTTCATCTCTTTCATAATACATTTATATGAGGAAATCATTTTATCATGGATGCTACATATATAGTGCTTGAAACATAGAATCAATGAACATTATAAGTAATATGAACTAAGCACATGCACAGATGAATAAAATTGGACATATGGATATGAATTCATTGATGAAAAAGAATTAAAAACATGAATTGATGTGAAAATGGAGATGGCATACCAAAAGAAATGATGATGATTTTAATTAGAATGGAAAAAGAATGAAATATATTTGGTTTTTAGAAGAAAAGGTGACTAGTTCGTCTCATGCTAAATGGTCAATGAGAAATTTATGGAGATTAACTTCTAGATATGCAAACGTTACTGACCCAATTACACACACTCACTAGACTTCAAATAGGGAATTTTAAACCTCATTTTGTAATAGTAGTTGTGTATCAACTATAAAATGACACATGCTTGAAATTAAACATAAATTACAACAAAATAGTAAAGGTAGTAAGTCGTTTAGTCAGTTTAAACATAGTCTTTCACATATTGATTTTAAACGAAGCGTGTAGGTTATGTTGCCGGTTATCAGTGTTTTGCATCGCAAAAGAAAGGATGACTAGTAGCCTACCATAGTCATATCTCTAAAGCAATGCTCCTAAGTAAAAGGGGTCGAAAATAGTACCTCCAATATAACAACATCCCTGCTATAGGATTCTACAACAAATATTACAAACATATATACCTGCTCTTTATAGAACTTTACACACTTAAGAAAATTCGAGTATTGACATATAGAAAGATGTTCAATTACCAACTAGAAAACACCCGGTTTTTTCTGCACAAAGCGGTAATTTTCAAAAGACAAACTTAAATATCCAGAAGCTGAAGCTATTAACTTAACGCTATTCTCTTTACTTGTCTGCTTTTTCTGTCCAAGTTCAACTTAGCAGTTGATTCCACAATACTTAACATCTGGGCCAGTAACTCTAGTAGTAAACGGATCAACTCTAACCCACAACAAAGAGAAGATTGATGCCAGAAGAATGGACCATACGACAACAATGGTAGGCATCCGATTCTGTTTTCCCATCAGACCCTTCAGGAAGGGGTAAAGATGTACAATCACCCAAAAGGCAAAGAAAAGTTTACCAAACAGTGGACCCCATGACTGGTATCCGCTATTGATAGCATACGAGATTCCAGCAACCACTCCCACCATGTTTACAAGCAAAAGCGTTGTTGGTGCAATGAGAAGTGTGGTCCATTTGAACATGTAAAGTTCAGCAAAATCACCGTCTTCATCTGATGCCTTTGATGTGACTGTGAAGTTGGTGTCGATACCTGCAAGTACTTTCAGCAGACCTTGGAAGACTGCAAAAAGATGAGCAGAAACACCACCAATGACCCAAAACTGCTCGTTTCTCCACCATTCGTCTATTCCAACACCACTCCATCTCATTTCAAGGATACCAGTGGCAAAAATGGACAAAAAGAGTGATATAAACCATAAACTCGCAAGGTTACTAATCTGGAAACATTAGAACATACTGTTAAAACTTGAAACTGTAAATATCTGATAAAGAAGTGAACGTTTAGGTGATGAAACGAAACGAACCTGAGGAATGATAAACTTCCCAGTAAGGAGACAGACAGCTGGAAGAGTACAGTAGACAACAAGAGGAATTGCAGTGATTGGATAAATGGTTGTATTTATATATGCAAACCGCTCAAGCCATTTTAGTCGTCCACTATAACCATACCATATAGGACAATGTCTACTGAAAAGAATTTCAACAGACCCTAAAGCCCATCGAAGCACTTGGTTAAGACGGTCTGATAGATTAATAGGAGCAGACCCTTTAAAGGCTGCTCTAGGTGGCATACAG
Organism: Artemisia annua; assembly: GCA_014162995.1. Taxonomy (NCBI): domain Eukaryota; kingdom Viridiplantae; phylum Streptophyta; class Magnoliopsida; order Asterales; family Asteraceae; genus Artemisia; species Artemisia annua. The sequence goes on from LBNU01023793.1 coordinate 73,338, forward strand.
TATATTGATCGCCAACCACGTGCATGCATCTTGAATCCTGTAAGAATATCTTCTGTGACAGAACCATAAATCCACCCTATCTGCAGATAATATGGCAATTTTATCTTAGCATATGAACAACGTAACATTATATGAATGAAGGTAATTAGGAATATAAATGAGCAAAATAAACTAACCTCGCTCCCCCAGTCTGTTTTGTCTTCATACCCACAACTGATAACGTGAATAGCCTCTTTCAGCAAAGTTTCAGGTGCTGCAGATTGAGGTACACCGCCATTTTCCATAAGTGTGGATGCAACAAAAACAGCTGACTGACCAAATCTTTTCTCAAGGGACATTTGTGACATTAGCAATGATTTTTCATCATCAAGCCCAGCTCCTGATATAAAAGGAAGCGGAGGATATATAAGTAAACAGAATAAAGACTTGAAATAGATGCTACTAAAAGTAACGGATTCTGAAAATTTGTACCTTCAACTCCCTCTTCTATGTCCTCTAGGCTGAATACTGGCACAGTGGGATCAATATGCTTGCTAGATTTCTTTTTATCTGATCCCTTCTTACTAGATTCGGAATTTTTCTTTCGCGAGCCAAAGCAGCTAGAGAAGAACCCGTTTTCTCTCTTTTTCTTTGGTTTAAGAGGAGGTTCATAGCCATATAACGCTGTTCTATTAAAGACACATCCAGTACCCACATAAACAGGACCTTGAATGCCGTCTAAACCTCTCAAGTTAATCTGTTAATTAAGTAAATAAAACAGATATTACATGAGTAAACGATAAACCAAAAGAATGTGAAACTTAAAATAGCATTTAAGATTGAAAAACTAACATCAAAGAAAACAGTGTTTCTGTTAGCATAACGATCATTCTTGTCAATTCCATCAAATCTCTGTGGAAACTGAACATAACAAACATATTTTCCGAGGTTGGGATCCATCATAAAACACATAGCTTCCCTCAATGCCTTACTGTTATTGATGTAATGATCACAATCAAGATTCAATATAAAAGGGCCATTCGTAAGGACTGCTGATACACGAACCTACAAAATAGCCATATTGAAAGTTAATGCCCGTTTATACGCACAAGCAAAACTTAAAGAGTAAAATGCAAAAAATTACATACAAGTGCATTCATGGCACCAGCTTTCTTGTGATGTTGAAAGCCAGGACGCTTTTCACGGGAGACATAGACTAATCGTGGCAATTCATTACCATCAGTGTCAAGCCCACCACTCTGACCTAAGAAAACCTGAAAAATTAATTGCAGTATTAGGTATACCCGGAAGAAGTATACGACATTTGAAGACATTTAAAAACATTAATAAATCAACTAATTTTACCTGGATCATTCCTGGGTGATCCCTGGTATTATTTCCAGGCCATGGTGTACCATCTTGCATGATCCATCCTTCTTCCGGAACTTTTTGAGCTTTAGCAACAAGGCCATTTACACGAATCTTGAACTCTTCATATTCTCTCTGCAACAAACAAAACAAAGCATTAATTTACTCGAATGCAGAGTTAAACAAAAAAACCCATGGATCTACTTGCATGAAAAGTTTCTTACTTTCATAGCCCGGCGGTCTTTCACAAATGTTGGCTGAATAGTATCTTTCAAATAATCAATTTTCTGGCTGAAGTACCATTCAGGAGCTCGGGGTTCAATGTTATATCTCTTGCAGAAAGGAACCCATTTCTTAGCAAACTCAGATGTTTCGGATAAAGATTCAAATGACAACATAGCAGCTCCATCATCAGAAACATAGCATGAAACTTTGTCAACTGGATAGTCAACTGCAAGAATAGATAGAACCGTGTTTGCTGTGACAAGAGGCGGTTCCTTTAAAGGATCCACAGTACTAACAAATATGTCAACAGCGGCTAACTGTGATGGTTCTCCTTCACGATCATACCTACACAAAAAAACCATAGTTTTAGCTCATATTCATTTTTATAAATAGTAACATTAGCCTCTTATCAAAGTGTATTACCTAAGAGCAAGCCTATCAAGATACGTTTCACGATTTACTGGTAGCCATTTGGGGAACTGATCCAATATCCAAGATATAGCAAACCAAATCTCACAAATAACAGATAGTAACCACAAGGGGTATGCGTTGGTCACGGGATTTGTTAACCGGTAGTGCAAAAAGATGCAAAGAACCACCAACCGAAGTACAATAACCATCCTGTATGGATTTATTTTCGATGATGGAATAGAAACCTTCCTCGAAAGTGGCTGTCGGGCTTCATCATTCCTTCAGAAGATAAAACAAATTAAATCAATTAGTCACAACCAGTCTATCAGTACATCATAACCAGACTATTCTGTAAGTAAACTTACAGCAACGAGTCATCGACCAGGATATCTGTAGCGGCATCAATATCTACACCTCTTTCAGAAGCAGCACGGCTAGCGGTCATTGGAACAGCATTCTTATCTTGCTTCATTCTCCATCCATCAACTCGCTCTTTCCAGGCAACATTTCCCAACCCTGCACCTCCAAACTCCCTCACAGGGTCCACGACCCTAATATTAGCTGCAAACACAACATTCCATCAGAATGAGAAAAACATATTTTATAAAAAAAAGAAGCTAATTGACTAATGGTCATAACATAAAACATACGTGATTGATTGATCTCTCCACTATAAGGAAGTGAATGTATTCTTCTTCCACCAGGTGGAGGAGAGGCCATTGAAAGACGTTCAGACAAATCACCAGAAACCTAATAGAAAGCAAAATCAAATATTACATTTCGAGCAAATTGCTTATTACATTAAAGAGATATTTGTGTAAAATAAGCATCCAACCTCTTGTTGTCCACTGGTTATCAAAGGTATGTGGCTACGAGAGACCTCTTTATCATAATTCGGGGCACTAGTATCCTCCCCTCTTCCGTATGTCTGGTGCCAGCTCAACATACGCTCTGCTATCTTTTGCTTCTGCTTCTCATTTTCAGCTTCTGTTGATGGAAAATCGGTAGTACTGTCATCAAGATCAACACCCTTCTCTTTGTCTCCAACAATTGGCGGACTTCCTAAATTTATTATCAAACAAAACAAGTTTGTTTTAAAAAACATATATTACAAACTGACAGTTCACACATATCATTTTGATGTAAATTAAGACCTTTTTGTTGTTTGTAGCGCGTTTTGCATTGAGGGCAAGACTGATTGCCATCTTTGCGCTCGTATTCGTAGCACGGCCTACAAACCGGGAATGCACACACATCACAAGCAACAAAAACATCTCCTGAATCCGTGACGCCGATATTATCCCCACAGATTTGGCAAACCTGACTCCCAACATTCTTCAAAGACTTCCCCTGCCACAAGCATAACGTAACAAATGTAAACTTAATCTAAACACATAACAACATAAATAATCACAATTGCAACAAGTTACAACTTAAATAATCATCTCATAGATACCAATCTCCACTGTTGTAATGAAACAACATATAATAATTTGTAATAGGGCTGTAAACGAACCGAACATGAACAAAGTCTCTATATATTCATCAACATACATCCAATTATCCGTTAAAATAATCATATTTATAATTTTTTTTTTGAAAGAAAATTTTTTACAACTTACGCCCCGTCATAATATCTCATATATGTCCAGAGGCGGAGACAGGCAGGGCGGGCACGTGCCCCTAGCGAAAAAAATTGTAGTGTAAATTTTGTAAAATATCGGGCTATATTTGTAATTTGCCGCCTCGACCATAACTTTCTGGCTCCGCGCCCCTCTATATGTCTCCAACAAAACTTGAATCCACAATGCAACCTCTTGGATATTTATAAATATTGTCATAAGTAAAATAGTGATACATAAACAAAGGCAAGAACAATAGACAAACAAAAACGAATATTTTAAGGGGCAATTTCATATCTCCCCTCCTTAAATTCGAAAATTTCGTATTTACCCAAACATAACAAATATTTTAGGGGAAGATATGAAATTCATCCAAATTTTAGTACTTATTTTTCATTAAACCGAACATAAAAGAACACGAACAATCTGATTTTCTTACCGACAGTTACAAAAAATGAATTGCAGTAATTAATAATAATACGAACCACAGTTTCTTCCATTTGGATAAAATGCAACCTCCAACAATGAAATCAATCAATCAATCAGTAACTGTTCTCATATAGCAACCATCTGCACATGTGATCATCATCATCAGTCAAAACTAGCTAGCTCATCAACCGAATTATGCAAATAAATATATACCACAATGCATGCAGAATTATAAGCTAATTAATGAAATTATACCTGATCAGAGATGGATGAAAATGAAGTGTGTTAGTTCTTCACTGTGTGTGTGTAAAGTGTCGGTGTGTATATGTGAAGGTGAAGGTATTGATATGTGAATTATGATAAGAGATGATAGTGATATGGAGTGGGTGAATGAAATAAAATCAACTACTACTTTGCTATGAAACAGCTGTTTCTTGTTAGTTAGTACTACTTCAATTCTTACTATTATTATACTAACTAAATATAGTAGTGTACTATTTTATAAAGAAATACTCAATATTTATTTCGGCCGTATATTGGCGAGAACACACTAATTCTTTCCGGGTGTTTTTGGCATCAGCCATTGTTTACATGGGAATAGCTCCGGCAACTTTCTTTTGGAGAGACGAGCCGAGACTCGACCGCCGATCTCTTATTCCGTAAAGTCTCTCTAATGTGTCTATAAGTTTTACAAACGGGTACCTATCTGAAGCAAAAACCGGGTCTATTAACTGAAACACGAGAGCTCCACTTATTGGACTAATGTTTCATTTGTAATACTCAATATTCATACCTACTATTTCAAGATGTTTTTTTTTTTTTTTTTTTTTTTTTTTTTTTTTTTTCTAAATTGATAATATTATTTGATAGATGGAAAATAGGAGTTTTTCTAAATTTTTTAAACTTTATTTCTAAAGAAAGTAAAACATTATTATACGGAAAGAAGAAAGTCGTATTACTAAATTAAAAAAATATATATTATAAAAGTTGATTTCTTGGCGAGTGGACCGAAGCGACGATTTAGCAGTGCTAAATATCCACTGTTCACTTGTTGGAAGTGTTTCTTTTCCTTCCCACCACCACGCTAAATATTCCTTGTTTAAAAGACTTTATATTTATTATATTGTGAGGGTGGAGTTATAAAACTTTTTTTCCACATGTACTGTTGGTCCTTTACATTATTCATGTGCTACTGTTAAAACATTGAAACTAAGTAGCTAGTACCAACACAAGCAACTCTTTATTTTGTGGTGTTTGGTGGATATGCGTTGCAAGAGCAAATTAAATTCTATACTTTTAAATACTTTCCAAAACCACTTATTTTAGGTATTGGCAAAAAAAAGACATGCGATACTTGCACTTTTGTCATGATTAAGACATTTTTTTTTTTATTGTAGCACCAACCTTTTTAAATCGTGCCATTGTGTGTACTTTGTGACCATTTTACCCTTACTTTTTTCAAATTTTGAAGAGTAAAATGGTCATTTCACATGGCTAAAAAGTCGCAAAGTACACGCAATGACACGATTTAAAAAGGTTGGTGCTACAATAAAAAAAAAAAAACTACATACAATGACAAAAAGTGGCAAGTATGATGCTTTTTTTTTGCCAATAACCCTTATTTTTACTATGTAATACTTTAAATAACTTTACAAACTACAACACAATTATTTAAAGAGCTAGGTGCATGATGGCACAAACAAATGTTATTTGTGTGTCACTTCAGCACACATTTGATCAATAACACCACAAAAACTAAATTCATCCATAACTGACTAACAGTCATTGATGCATATGAGTCCCGTAACACACCACCAAATATAACCCACTCACTCACCGGAAGAAAAAAAGCATGTGAGTCCCGTAACACACCACCAAATATAATCCACTCCACTCACCGGAAGAAAAAAAGAGTGGCGAGATGTGAATTGGTTGGCGAGGGACGAATGACATGATAGAGGCGGTGCAGTATGGCATTCTATTCGGCAAAAAAGTTACTAATAATGTGCCATTGGCATTTTACATCGTTCTCTTTTTTAAACTTGTTTTACTTAAATTCAAAGTTATAAATAGCGTGTGGCGTGGCGGCATAGCCAAGTCTCACGCTTTAGGAGCCATGATGAAGCCATAACATTTTTTAAGGCGTGACTTAAACCGGAACAAAATATGAAAATATTTATAAATTTATATATTATATCATATTCATATATACCTAGTTTACAAAAAGTGTTATACATAAGGAATTAAGTTAAGAAACTATGATTTGCATGTAACCTTTTTCATTTCTTAAAAAAAAAAAAAAAAAAAAAAAAAAAAAAAAAAAAAAAAAAATCATTTTCGACGGAGTTAAATTTAAAAAGGGTGTCACGTCTCGCACCTTAGCGTGCATTTCCACATCTCATCTCACGCCACGCCACGCCTAGAGCCGACGTCTTGATCTATTTCTTAACATGAAAGTCACGCCTCACGTTTTAGTGGCACAATAACACACTTTTTAGATCTCTGCTTAAATTTGATTTGTTATTAGTATCTAAATCAACTCATTTCTAAACAAACATGTTGTAATTGTCATCTCTAGTTCTACTATATTAATACAAAATAGACAAAAACATGTCATATGTTTTTGGGTGGTGTAACTCTTAGTGGATAGTGGCAGCTCCTGACAAGACAATTCATGATAAATTTCTTTAGTGGATAGAAACACCTTCAAACAAGACGATAGAATTCATCTAGCGGATAGGGACTTGAATCCTCTCAAGTTATCCCATCAACTTGAATCAAATTGGTTGATTTTCAACCATTGGATTAAAATCAATGGTCAAGATTAAAAGATTCCCTTTTAATCTTGACCATTGATGACCTATTGATTTTAATCAAATGGTTGAAAATCAACCAACTTGACTCAAGTAATGGGAGAGGATCTCACCCCACCTCCTTGACAAGACACTTCATAATAGTTTTTTTTAGAGTATTATCTAGTCAAAATTTATTACATTACAGTTATTTTAAAGTATTATCCAGTCAAAATTTATTACACTATAGTGTGTTTCAAAGAAGACCTATATTCAAGTCGACAACATGTCTGAAGAATATATTCGTACTCAAAGACAAATGTAATATTTCTGTGATTGATTTTTGACTCTCTATTTACTAAAGTTATTATAGTTGTTATATCTTTTACTTTTTTTATAGCTAATTTTTATGTTGTTGATCATTTGCGTTTTTACAACGCAATACGTTTTGTCACATTTATCAGTTAAAACATAAAAAGGACAAATATAAGAGAAATGAACAAAATTAAAAAATAATAATAATAAAATAAATAAATAAATAATACAATAATATATTCTTGTTTGCCAAAATCATAAAAAAGAGATTATTATATTTTAGTTGGAGTGTCACAATCACCTTTGGAATTGGAGGTACGCATAACCAACTCGGCCCTGTGTTTTTTCTCTAACCGTGAAACATGTAATATATTAGTGAGTACTTTTTGTTACAACTTCTCGCATGCTGCAATGTGCAACTCTCATAGCAAGTAAAGGGTCATTGTTGCAACGTCAAAGTTTTAATTATACCATCTAAAAGAAATTAACATATTCGATTATGAGTTTATCACAAAACATGATATTTTTTGGTGTCTTAGGGATAATTGTCAATTATCTATTCACCTTATGTCATTAAATTAGTTTAATGAGCTACCGCCGGCATTAAAAAGATCAAATATTTGAGCACTCTACAATTGTATTATTCATACTTTCAAAAATAATAATAATAATAATAATAATAATAATAATAATAATAATAATAATAATAATAATAATAATAATAATAATAATAAGAAATACTTAAATTCAATGGGACTTCAATTATTATTGACGGTCAAATTAGCAACTAAAAATATCTAGTTGGAAAAAATAAGTATTGGATCCTATTATACCTGAATATCATTGTGTTTTTGCAAAGCTATATATGACTATTGAATTTTCTACCCCTCATTAAATTGGGAGCAAGAATTATAAGAGTGGCCCAGTGACTAAAAACAAAATTAATGCTTGATTGTAATATGTGGCATGAAAGGAATAAAAACACAATTAATGTTTTTGTTCCTTCTCTCCCAATGACTGAATGCCAACTCATCCGAGTGAACTACCCAGTGGGTAGGTGTATCCATGCCCCAATATAGTTTCATAAATATTCATGTGTATTAAAGTTTCAAAACTATCTTTGATCGTAGTGTTGAAATCTATACACTAAACTAACTACCCAAAAAAAAAAAAAAAAAAAAAAAAAAAAAAAAGGGTCCTTATTATATCATTAATGGTAGTTCAAAATAACAACCAAAACTATGTCATTTAATTGGTTAAATGAGCTAACAACCAAATCGGCATAAATGAGATAGTTTTGGCAAACTTCCAATTTATTATTCATACTTTGAAAAGAACAAATATTTTTAATTCAAATGAAACCTTTAATCTTGAACGACAGAATAGCAAATTAAAGAGTATTGAACCAAATATGTTACCAAAAAAATTTTAATATAAAAACAAAACGCAGAACATCCTTGTCTATTTGTGAATTGGCCCTAATTTGGTTTCAATGTGAATTCATATTCATATTCATATTCATGTGTACAAAATCTTCAAAATTGTCTTTGATTGTAGTGTTGGAATCAATACAGCAAAATCACTACCTCTTGAGAAAATATATAAATGTAATAACAAAATCAAACAACCTGTTACATCTGTACCATTAAATTATACATTTTCGTAGCCATACTACCAACAGCAGTCTCCTCACAAAATTTGTATTGCATATATCAAGCACCTGACATTACAACAGTAATAAAAAAGAAAATCAGAATCTCAATCGTTTCCTAACATAATCGTAACTGCTGTACAATGCATATGTAGATAAAGTAGTAATTTTAAGTGCAGGTAGCAAAATGATATCGCTCAGGTTAGATAGGATAACACTTTTTGTCCAGATTTTTTATTTTTTATTATTATTTTTTTTTTAATAATCATTACAAAATAGATAGAAGAATTACAAGACTTCAATAATACTTCCTTAATCCCATACTAAATGTCATGTTTTGACTTTTTGAAGTCTTTTTTTTCAACTTTGACCTTAACTAATTCTTTTGTGTTATATAATACTTGATGCAAAATAGATGAATGGATTGGGTTTTAAATGTATTTTCATCAAGTATTATATAACAAAAAACAAAAATATTTAAAGTCAAAGTTGAAAAAAGAGACTTCAAAAAGTCAAAACTGGAGATTTAATATTGGACGGAGGGAGTAACACAATTTTTTTAACAAGATGATTTCAGAGGTTTTATGTATTTTATAATTCTTTTACCAGTTTAACCTGGCCCATTAGAGAGAACTCGATCCACTCACAAGTAAATTAGAGTACAAGTAAAAAACGTCTAGGAACATGCTTACCTCAACTCATTTGCATGTCTATGGTTCTCTTATGAAAAAATATGCTCGATCTTTGTGAATGTTTAATGAAATTAACTATCATATACTACTATTGATCTGCTTCAACAGCCGTTCTTTGAAGCAAGGACTCAAGTTGTCCCGCAATTGGAGTCCCAGGCTCATTTAGCCTGGCAGAAGGCAGTGATCTTATGCATGCAAGAATGTGCTGAAGATCACGATTTAGCCTGTCAAAAAGATTGAGATGAGAATCATGTTATATACAGAGAAGTTACTAGTATAAATGGAAGATAAAGACAATCAAATAATTTAGCTAATAGCATTCAATGAAAGCGAGAATAATCAAATTTTTTAACTGGTTCCTGCAAATACTATTTTCCCAATTTTTTTCGATTTTTATAAAAGTGGTCTTAAATCTGCCTCCAAGAACTATACCATTAAAATAATAATCTATTTCTTCTTATTAAAACAAGTTAAAAGGTTGTGAGCATTCAAAGCTATTTTCGCCCTTTTTGAAATATATCTTTTCTGGCTAAAATTTAGACTTGCTGGTATGACCTGTCAGGTGTAAAATATGACCCAAATCGACCCATATTTCTGTAAATGTATATAAATTGCCATCTCCAGATCAGATATACACAATTCTAACACTAAGAGGGCCGTATGTTTGAGATATAAATTCCTCATTAAGTAAATATATTAGTTACATTTTTCTTTAATTTACTCAGTTAGCATTATAAGAAAGCAAAAATTAATATTTAGGAAGCTCATAGAAACATTTGCAATTACTATCAACGTAAATTCACATGGGCAGTTTCTAAAATAGTGAAGTAGAATATCTACAACGATAAACAATAAACATCATGAACAAAAGTTAAGAACCTGGCTCTCGCTTGTGGAATGCTTATATCCACTGGTGCAAATGCATCAGATATTTGTATGTCAAAGATGATGGTCACTTCTCTGTAAGAGAAATACATTAAATGTAATTACAATTATGAATGAGTAGGTAAAACGAAAAATCACTATAAACAAAAACGCACTTGAATATTTCTAGAACATCTGCCTCATGCAAAGTCTTAGAAAGCACACGTTGAAGAAATCCAACTTCCTGAAAATAAATGAACCAAATCCATTTAGAAAAAATCCAATACATGTATAGCAAAGTCATAACCAAATTTTGCCACTAACGCACATAATAGAAAGATACAAGGAATAATTTAACTAGGCTAACATCACATGTTAATCATATTTATTAAAGCATGTTCTTAATGAAAGATAAATATACAGTTAGCAACTCCATTTAGAGTTTGTAACTGCACCCTAGTTTCTTAGATACAACTAACATCGTAAACAATGTTTCCATGGTTTAAGGAGCATGTGTATAGGCTTAAGCAGGTAGATACATATATAGCTAATGATGAAATTCAGTAATATCATACGCTTGCATACAGTGAGCTGATTACCTTTGTGAGTGATTTAGCAAACTGACTGGGTTGTAAATCAGTTTCATCTGCTCGGTTCCATGTTTCAATAATTTGTGGGAGTCCACGAGAATGAAGCAACAACCTTTCCCTCATTATTTGTACCAGCTTTGTATGTATCTCATCTCGATGCACTTTATAATCCTAAGTTCATTTCGCAAGGTAAAGCAAAGATTAACTAAAAGGTAAATCAATGTGTGTCACACAAGCAGTATAAACATAAATACTACCTGTGATACTCGTTCAATTTCTGATAACAGCAATCCTTTTCGCGTGTCGGGTACTTTCAGGAAAAGAATCCTCCTAATTTCTTAGATACATATAGATGAACATGTTATTATATAAGTCAAAAGAAACATAATATAACAGAATCATGACTCTGAAATATGCATCTAACTTGCCATTTCATATCAAGATTAACATCCATGATAATATTCAATACAATTAACTGAAACACAAATAAAAGCAAAGAGCACCTACCAGGTAGAATAGCATGCACGAAACTAACAACCTGACTTGCTAGTGCCAAATGTTTGGCCGTAATAGACTTTAAGCCAGAGACCTGAAATGCCAATAAAAAGTATTACATGAAGTGCCTTCAAAGAAGAGCTTATGTGGGTTACTAGGATGACAACTAATAAGTTACAGAGGAATGAATCTGTAACATAATTTAGCTTATTATATAAGTATAAAAACTCTATCAAAGCCACAAATAGGGTAGGGTTTTTTTAGGGAGAAAAAACTATACTTGGCAACACCTTAGTTTAGCCATATACTATTATGCGACTATGAGAAAAACAATAGATTATAGTTCTGTACAGACTCAGTTAGTTACCTGCATGGCACCAGCACCAAGAACAAGCTGACAAGCCCTTGTATTGAAGTATTTCAACATTTCAAGAACACGGTGAATAGCCTCAGAAGAGAGTGCTGGCAAAGCAGTATTCATATCTATGTACTCTGATAACATCTTCAGCAATATTAAACCACTGAAAAACAAAAAGATCTCAATTAGTATAGTATTACTTAACCAAATTAACATAAGTGAATACCAATGGAGAGCTTGGTGCAAAGAGAAGTCAAACGCTTTTTAAAAATCCATTAACTTATAAAAGACATAAGTAGATACATTATGGTGTTCTACCAAGGAAATATAGACGGCAAAAAACGGATCAAACAGCTTGTGTTTTCTCTAATTAACAGAAGTTAATACCAATGGAGAGCTTGGTGCAAAGAGAAGTCAAACCTTTTTTTTTTTTAAAGACATAAGTAGATACATTATGGTGTTCTACCAAGGAAATATAGACGGCAAAAAACTTTTCTCTAATTGGTCATACAGGTAAAAAAAAAATACATTAAAAACATTAGGTTAAATACATAAACCTTTCTACATCTCATTTTATACAAAAACGTGTTTATGAAATTTATGTATCTTTTGTCATCATACTTGACACTAATTATTAGTGAGTACTTCTAATTGTGGTCCAAAAAAGTTTGGGGCCAACTCAGCCCCTTTTGACCCGTGACACAAATCAATTAATCTGCCCATTTTGCCACCTTTAGGAAGTAGCAATAGCGTACAAGATTACTAACCAGTTTACCATGTGGTACCCAACACCTCTGAAAGTAATCAAATGAGTAGAAGATTTCCCATGTTCATTCTTTGTTCTATTGTTGTTAACCTGCAAAAACAGAAATTACATTATTCTTCAACAATTACATATACGTAAGCATCAGCTTCATTCTATCAGTCCTTACAAGAAAATAGAGATTTCACCTGTCCAGTGGTATCTACAATTCCATCAGCAGACTGAGATGGCTGTTCAGCACTGCTAGACACGACATCATTGTAGCTATTAGCAGTGCTCTCAGGATGGTCATCTGAGTCGTCAACAACTAAAGACTCCAAGCTAAAAAGTGAATCCACAATCGTCTGAAATTCATTAGGAACATCTACTTCAACCCATGTTTCTTGATCAAGTACTGCTCTCAGTTTTGTCATCTACAAGAACAATAGAACTAGTTGTTTATAACCAACATAGTATATCAGCAAGTTACCAATCACAAATGTTGGCAAACAAAATATTACCCGAGATTCATGCTGAAAATCAACGAAGGCTTTGGCCTGAGACTGTAATGTTCCACGAATGCTATATCCCAACCTTCCACCAATCTGTTTATGTTAGCATAAATTTCACATTATAAGCGCATACAGATGAGAATGAATACTTATTTCAAAAAGGGAGCTATAACTATACCTTCTCCGTTGCAGTCACGAACTCTTGAGACACGTTATATATATGTAAAAATTCTTGTAGCCTCAGCCTTGGATGAAGAAGAGCGCGGACACCAAGCAGCTTTGCCCATCTTCCGTGAGCTGCATCACAAGCTGCAAACACTGCTTCAGTGTTTTCTCTTAATACGTCAGCTCTGTTAAAAAAAAACATTTTTGGTGTTAAACTCCTGTGATGGAAAAATGAAATTATAGCAACAGGTTAATAGAAACACCTCACCTGAAATTTTTCGACAAATTCGATGAACTTGTGGAATCGTTCCGTTTTGGCTGCGTTGAAGAAGCCTTGATTACATTCTTCTGAGTTGAAAGAGGAAAGGATTCATATTGACCATCAACCCCAGGAGCTATTTCTGCACCATGCGCAATTGCAGCAGCAACTGAATCAGCAGCATAGTGACCATCAAGATTGGACATTATCCATTCAATGGCTTTCTTAACTTCAGCAGCTCGAACTAAATGTGCCTGCAATCACTAGTAGAATATAAATCAAGTTACATTTTATTGATACACTAATTTAGGTCTGAATATATATATTGAACTTAAACAAAACTCCAATCACAAACTGTTGGCTATGGCAACCATTTATTTCAGGCATACCGTAGATATAAACAGCTAGTAGAAAAAAGGTTATATTTACATGTTAGTTCACAATTATTCTTAAAATGGGTACCAAGATAAAGGTCAATAGATGTCTTGAATGGAGGGATTATTTTATTGTAAGCAAACAGAAATTCACTTAGGGCCCGTTTGGTTCGGCGGAATCCTAAGGATTTCGGTGGAATTGGAATACAATTCCATTCCATAACGTGTTTGGTTGACAAATTCAAAGAATTTGAAATCTGAATTCCGTTCCTTATTGTGTTTGGTTGGCAGACGGAATGGAATGAAATTCCTTCAAAATCCTATATATATGGAATTCAACATTCCATGACATATATGAGAGGATTGTTTACAATTCCATGGAATTCATATTATCTTTATTATGGTCATTATTATTATTATTATTATTATTATTATTATTATTATTATTATTATTATTATTATTATTATTATTATTATTATTATTATTATTATTATTACTATTACTATTGNCAGCACCATGCGCAATTGCAGCAGCAACTGAATCAGCAGCATAGTGACCATCAAGATTGGACATTATCCATTCAATGGCTTTTTTAACTTCAGCAGCTCGAATTAAATGTGCCTGCAATCACTAGTAGAATATAAATCAAGTTACATTTTATTGATACACTAATTTAGGTCTGTATATATATTGAACATAAACAAAACTCCAATCACAAACTGTTGGCTATGGCAACCATTTATTTCAGGCATACTGTAGATATAAGCAACTAGTAGAAAATAGGTTATATTTACATGTTGGTAGTTCACAATTATTCTTAAAATGGGTACCAAGATAAAGGTCAATAGATGTCTTGAATGGAGGGATTATTTTATTGTAAGCAAACAGAAATTCAGTTAGTTTCATGCCTTCACATTCTATAGGGGGTATCTAAGGTCGGTCATGAAACAATATGTAATTTTCTTTAAATCATTTTGTATGATGAACCATTTTAAAAATATTTCTTTTCTTGATATATTCCACATTCTGATCATTTTATGTCATCATTACTGCCAAAACTTACAACTAGTTCTCCTAACGTCCATATAGTAGCTATTCCCCCACCCAATAGCAGGTGAACTCCTAAACCGAAGTTGCATAATTCAAATAGTCAACTATATTTAAATCAAAAATCAGGGAATGCACAAGAAATCAATAAGGTATACATTACCTGTACAATCATGAAAATAGTGCCTAGAAGTTGAACAAAGCTTTCAGAAGACAGGCTTCTTAATTTACTCGCCAGTGATGAACCTCCACCTGCGACAAACACAACGCTTAGCAAAAAGAGAAAAATAGTGAAGTCCATGGTTACCTATTTCTCTTTGAAGCTTTGAGTAAACAAGTTATATAAACAGCCAATAAACTAATATTAGACCTAAAAGAAGACTCTAAGAGATCAATCTGCACGGGCAAATCTTCCTTTATTTGTACATATGTTATGAAATGATATTTTGTATTTTGAAATGCTTAGTTACTTCAGAGATGTATATGAAGAAATTTAAGCTTTAGACACAAGATGTGTACCATCTGCATCAACATTTCGATCGTTTAACTTCAAATCTGAGTCCAAGGGCCTGGCAAGAACTGGAAGCAGCTCCGCAACAACTGACTTAATAGCAGTTTTCATGTCCGATGTAACTGTATCACGATATATTCTCAACACAGTAGGAAGTTTTGCCTGAAAATCACGAAGATGCATTAGATGATACCAATGTCACTGAAATGATAGATTTTGCAGAGTCGAAAGCATGTTATGGCATCCAAAAAGTTAGCTAGGAGAAGTAAATCATCTTATAAATAGTAGCTTATCTACGAAAATCAAATGCATAACAACCATTCAACCTTCATATATAAAATATGAACAATAGACAGATTGAAATACTGCAATAGACAATAGTATGATTATATCTCAGGCAAATTGAGCTAGCCTTCTGACTGGACCAAATAGAAAGAGAAAATATGTACAGAGCAGGCATGTTGTCAAAGAGAAACTTCAGTATGTAAATGTTACTAATAATATGTTACAGCATTTGACGTGATTCCAACTTATCAAAAGAAAGCATATCAACGACTGCTACAAGAAAATGTCATATAAGGCTATTTGTTTGGATTTAGATAACACTGAATTTTAATGCTGCTTAAGGTAATAAACCCCAAAGTTTCAAGGATAAGTAGATAACTTTATGGATTTGGTTTCTTTGGTGCAACGTCATATGTAAAATTAATAATCAATATAAGTGTAATTACTAGATATATAAGATACTCACAGTTCTAAGTAAGCCTATAATTAGAGGTAGAAGTCGATCATGGAAACTAGAGGTATCTTCTTCATGCAAGTGTACCTGTATCAAAAAAAATTGTCATTAGTATCATAGCTGTACTACCACGCATCATGTGATACAACTAGCATACAATTTGTACTTACTTCATTGTCTTCTCCGTTACCCAGTGAGGCCATCCTTGCTTTTGCTTTGGATAATATTGCCGCATCCTTATCTCCAGCATCATTAATAGATACACGCAAAAACTCTGCTGAAAGAATGCTACAAGAATAAACAATATAAGTCACTACAGAGAAAGCTATATTGCATTAAAATTGCTGATTTACCCGATACTTCAATTTATGTTGTGTATGTCCGTGTTCTTTTAAACAAACTAACAAATCCAATCACGTTTATATTTTAACCTACAAAACCAATATTTGGCTTTCATTTACACAACAGACAGTCAATTTTGTAGAGAATGATGGGAAACATCCAGAGAATGGTTGAATTATCTACAGTAGATGGAGTGCTGGGTGATTGTTATTGATGAGAGTTAGGTTTCTTGGATAGCAGCATGTTATGGCTCTTAACCAATTATGGTCATCAACCAGACAGCAACTATACCATACAGGTGTGTCTCAAATATTAACTCAATAGATGCATAGTACCTCTTTTGCGCACAAAAGCTTATATACACATAACTGAAAGATATACTAACCTATTTACAGAATCGATTGCAGCAGCTACATGATCCTCAAGATGACGAAAACAATGTAGGCCAGTCAGTTGATCACCGTCCTATATCAAAGAAGATTAGATATAAAAACATACTACAACTTAAGAAACAGGAGCAAACAGGTGCTCTGAAAAGCTCATGCAATTAGCATTGCAATTAACCACGCCATGTTAGGATGAGGTATATGAGGAAATATTCTATAAACTAGTTTTCATGTAAAAGGAAGACTGCAGGTAGTTTAAGCATATTTACACACTAGCTTTATTTACATTTTACCAAAGCAGTAAACTGTGCGTAGTCTCTTCTTCTCTCGTTTTTTAAGTATTATCTTCATATAATTATACCGATATGACAGTTTACGCTTATTATTGCAGCATAGTCGTACCCTCAACCAGGACTTATAACTCAATTCCAGCTTCTAATTTTCTAATACCTTTATAACTCACATAGTAAAATTACCTAAGCGAAAACTTCATTTCATTTTTTAAATTTACGATTATGATAAACAATGTACTCAACAGAGCTACCAACTATAGCTATTAGCGCAAGTGTAAGACAAATTCATACCAGAAAATGCTTCAAATCATCAGTGACGTCTAAAGCTCCAGCACAATCAGCAGATGAGACAAGCTATAAAACAAATAAACAAGAGAACTACAGTCATTTCGTTTCATAGGCTCAAACATCAAATATAACATATATTCTTGTATATAAACAGACAATAAAGCCATTAATTTAGCTATGTATCACACATAAGTACACTCGCTTTGAGTTCCCCGTAAATCAATAACATAATGTTGATAATTAATGGCCTAGATAAAACCACTTCATATAATCAGTTGGTACCAAAAGATGTTGCATAGTGCAACTCACAATGCAGACTATCAATGAAATTATATATATAAANGTCATCCTTGCTTTTGCTTTGGATAATATTGCCGCATCCTTATCTCCAGCATCATTAATGGATACACGCAAAAACTCTGCTGAAAGAATGCTACAAGAATAAACAATATAAGTCACTACAGAGAAGCTATATTGCATTAAAATTGCTGATTTACCAGATTTTATGTTGTGTATGTCTGTGTTCTTTTAAACAAACTAACAAATCCAATCACATTTAGATTTTAACCTACAAAACCAATATTTGACTTTCATTTACACAACAGTCTCAATTTTGTAGAGAATGATGGGAAACATCCAGATAATGGTTGAATTATCTACAGTAGATGGAGTACTGGGTGATTGTTATTGATGAGGTTTCTTGGATAGCAGCATGTTATGGCTCTTAACCAATTATGGTCATCAACCAGACAGCAACTATACGATACAGATGTGTCTCAAATATTAACTCAAAAGATGCATAGTACCTCTTTTGCGCACAGAAACTTATATACACATAACTGAAAGATATACTAACCTATTTACAGAATCGATTGCAGCAGCTACATGATCCTCAAGATGACGAAAACAATGTAGGCCAGTCAGTTGATCACCGTCCTATATCAAAGAGGATTAGATACAAAAACATACGACTTAAGAAACAGGAGCAAACAGTTGCTCTGAAAAGCTCATGCAATTAACCACGCCATGTTACGATGAGGTATATGAGGAAATATTCTATAAACTAGTTTTCATGAAAAAGGAAGACTGCAGGTAGCTTAAGCATATTTCCACACCAGCTTTATCTACATTTTACCAAAGCAGTAAACCGTGTGTAGTCTCTTCTTCTCTCGTTTTTTAAGTATTATCTTCATACAATTATACTGATATGACAGTTTACGCTTATTATTGCAGCATAGTCGTACCCTCAACCAGGACTTATAACTCAATTCCAGCTTCTAATTTTCTAATACCTTTATAACTCACATAGTAGAATTACTTAAGCGAAAACTTCATTACATTTTTTAAATTTACTGTTATGATAAACAATGTACTCAACAGAGCTACCAATTATAGCTATTAGTGCAAGTGTAAGACAAATTCATACCAGAAAATGCTTCAAATCATCAGTGACGTCTAAAGCTCCAGCACAATCAGCAGATGAGACAAGCTATAAAACAAATAAACAAGAGAACTACGGTCATTTCGTTTCATAGGCTCAAGCATCAAATATAACATATATTCTTGTATATAAACAGACAATAAAGCCATTAATTTAGCTATGTATCACACATAAGTACACTTGCTTTGAGTTTCCCGTAAATCAATAACATAATGTTGATAATTAATGGCCTAGATAAAACCACTTCATATAATCAGTTGGTACCAAAAGATGTTGCATAGTGCAACTCACAATGCAGACTATCAATGCAATAAAAGAGACTGAAGTATGGGTTCCAGATAGAATCATAAGATTCACTTTCTTGCGAAGTGATGATTGCCACTTAGAATCAGAATCGGTTAAAGCTAGGGATAGGTAGGCAAGTACACATTCTTCTACTTATGTTGTTTTCTTACCATAACGTCTATAAATCCATTCCTAATACGCCCTAAATTATTAGAAAAGTCTTAATCAGGTTTGCCCAAACGCTCGAAAAACTAATTAATACGCCTTCAAAAGTGCAATCATCAGATTAAACTCGTATCCGTGATGTTATCTAGTTTCTAAATGCCAATACCTCATCACATAAGCTACAGATGTTAACAACCTTATGCTAGTTCTTTTTCTATCCAATTTTCTATCAGACAATCGAAGAACTGTATAGCAAGTTGGCAACCACAAGCTGTTAGTGTTCTCTGTTGTTCCCTAGCTACCGTCTATATCTATTTCTACGCATAAATACGAGTACACAATCCAATGCTAATTAACCAAAATATAAACAAAACAAAATAAGTACCAACTTAAGAGCGGCAAGAGACTGATTAACATATAAAATAAGCCTAAGCTTATCCTGCAACGCCAACAAATCACTCCTCGTCACATTCAAATCATGTATCTGACACGCCGAATCAACCAAATCCCCATCCAAAACCTTAATCGTCTCCTTCAACTCCCTAATCCTACTACACCCTTCCACAATCCTCTTATTCAAATCCTCCAACTCTCCTTGCGCCTCAAAAAACGAATTTGACCGTAACGATATCTCCTTCACTAAATGCAACTCCACCACATCCAAATACTGACTCAACTTCTCACCTACGTCACTCGAGCTTGCCGCCTTAAACGTCCCTCCATCCTCTAACCTAAAATCCTCCTTAAAATACAACGCTGGCACTTCTCGTAAACACGCAACCAACGCCTCACCTGCAATGACGTCACCATCGTTAAAATTCTTTTCCTAATTCTTGTTTATATCATCTATTTCTAATATAATCTACATAACACATATATATGAGTAGACAATTTGATGCTATCAAAATCAAAACATGAACAAAACAGAATAAATCAACGCCGGCACGTCGTGTTTGGCACGTAGCGTAAACACGCAACCAATGCCTCACCTGCAATGAGGTCAGCATCGCTACAATTCTTTTTGTTTTCGCGTGTTTCCTAGTTCTAGTTTATATCATATATTTCTACTATAATAATCTACATATACTTCAAAGGCTTATATACGAGTACACAATTTAAATCAACAACATGAACAAAACAGTATAAATACAACACCGGCACTTCGCATAAACATGCAACCATCGCCTCACCTGCAATGTCTCTCGTGCTTCCTAGTTTTAGTTTATCTCATCGATTTCTAATATAATCTACATAACACATATATACAAGTACACAATTTATTAAATCAGCAACATGAACAAAACAGTATAAATACAACATCGGCACTTCGCATAAACACGCAACCATCGCCTCACCTGCAATGTCTCTCGTGCTTTCTATAGTTCTAGTTTATATCTATCTATTTCCAATATAATCTGCATAACGCATATATACACAATTAACACTATTAAATCAACAACCTGCCATGATGTTATCATCAAGTAAAACCATTCCATTTCCGCTCTTTTCAGTATTAGCATGGTTTTGAATATCATCTATTTCGAATATATATGCGTTGTGTTTGCGCTGCTGAATGATTTTGAAAGTGATGATTTTGAATTTGACGTTAAAATTCTTTTCCTAATTCTAGTTTATATCATCTACCTCTAAAATAATCTACATAACGCTCATATATACAAGTACACAGTTTATAAAATCAAAGCAGTATAAATCAACGCCGTCACATCGTTAGAATTCTTTTACTTTTCGCTGTTTTCTCGTGTCTCCTAGTTCTAGTTTATATCTATCTAATTCTAATATAATCAAACGCATTTACACGAGTTAGTAGACAATTTGATTCAATTAAATCAACAACATGAACTAAACAGTACATCAACATATACTTCGGACGCATATATACGAGTAGATTATATTAGAAATAGATAATTTATCGTTGTAGATCAACAAATACTAAACAGGACATCAACATATACTTCGAACGCATCTATCTAATTCTAATGTCTATTTGTATATACACGTTATCTAGTTTACATCATCTACTTCTAATATAATCTACATAACGCGCACATAAAAGTTCGCACACAATATAACACTACTAAATGAACAACCTGCCATGACGTCATCATCATCAGGCAAACTTTTCAAACTCTCGCTGTTTTCGACACTGGCATGGTTCCGAACATCTTCGAAGCGCGAATAGTGATCAGATAACGACGGGACGTAAGAGGTGAAATCAGATCTAATATAATCTACATAACGCGCATATATACAAGCACACAATTTAGTTTTCGCTGTTTTCTCGCGTCTCCTAGTTCTAGTTTACATCTATCTAATTCCAAAATTAATCTACAAACGCATATATATACAAGCTAGTAAACAATTTTATGCTATTAAATCAACACTACTAAATGAACAACCTGCCATGACGTCATCATCATCAGGCAAACTCTTCAAACTCTCGCTGTTTTCGACACTAGCGTGGTTCCGAATATCTTCAAACCGCGAATAATGATCAGATAACGACGAGACGTAAGAGGTGAAATCAGATCTAATATAATCTACATAACGCGCATATATACAAGTACACAATTTAGTTTTCGCTTTTTCCTCGCGTCTCCTAGTTCTAGCATATATCTATCTAACTCTAATATAATCTAGATAACGCACATATATACACAATATAACACTACTAAATCAACAAAATGAATCAACAACAACCTGCCATGACGTCATCATCACCATCAGGCAAACTCTTCAAACTCTCGCTGTTTTCGACACTAGCGTGGTTCCGAATATCTTCAAACCGCGAATAATGATCAGATAAAGACGAGACATAAGGAGCGAAATCAGATCTGGTGAAGTTAGTTAGCGTCTTGATGGAGTTAGGTGGAGTGAAATCAGTTAGTTGAGGCGGTTGAGAAGTCGTTGAAGAAGAGTACCACCACGTGGACCATGAGCTGTCTGAGAGGTTGTTGTGAGGGTTGTTGAGGATTGATGAGAGGTTTTGCGTTGTGGAATTTGCGTTGCTGAATGATTTTGATAATGAATTTGAATTTATATTGGTAGGGTTAGGGTTCAACCGGCCTGATCTAGAGGAAGTGTTTTTTGTGTTTGGATCCATGTTTTGTGATTTCGGGATTTGTTGATTATTTTGAGATTATGAATTGGTGTGTTTGGTGAAATGAAGCGTTAGATTTGCTGCATTGTTTGGAGATGGATGTAGATCGGAGGAAATGGGGTTGAGGGGCTGATGGAGGTCTGTGTGTGTGTGGAATACACTCTGTAATTGGTGTCTGGTGATCAATATTCAATAGGATGAGTTCAATACCCTTTTTGTTTTTGTTAATAGTACTAGAAGATATAAAAATAAAAGAAAAAAAAGATGCAAATTTTGATAATCGGTTTATGGCCGTGATGAATGATTAATGGTAAACGAGTACCCGCGGAAAATGACGATATATAGTGGCAAATAATTATTCTTGTAAAATGACGACATATAGTGGCAAACAATTATACTTGATGCAAAGCACGTGTTTTTTGAAGTATAAAGCATGTATTTACTAAAGTTAATATAATGTTTATTTTTGAAAAGTTGTCGAATTAATAAAAAAAAAATATAATTTAAGTTTTCAAAATTTTGAAATGTTGTTAAGTTTAAAAAATAATTTAGGCAAACTACGCAACAACAACAACAACATTACCCAGATCCCGTTAGGGCGAGGTATTGGGGAGGTGATATGTAAACCGTCACACCATTACCCGAAGGTAAAGGGACTGCTTTCAGAAAGACCTCCGGCAAGTGCGCGTGTGCAGGCGACCAACAAAAAGTAAGGTGCGAGGAAAGAGATACAAAGAAATAAATGGCACATAAAAGATAAAACCATACAAGATTTCAGATAAAGACATAAACTTATCATAAGTGGTAGAGAACTAGAGATAGTTAGTCTTAATGTATGTATTTATAACAATAGCAATAATACTATCTGTATTTTCAAGTTTTAAAATAAAGAAAAAGAAAAATAACAGAAACGAAAAAATAAATGAAAAGTTAAAGAAAATATTGGTTCATATGTTCTTGAGACAAATGAAAATAAAATGAGAGTTTCCATAACTCACGTTCTTAAGTTGAATGAAAAAGAAAATAACTTGTTCAAATTACATATATGTATTTTAGTTGTTATTCCCAAAACTTTTAAAATGAGTATTAGGGATGGCAACGGGTCGGGTTCGGGGCGGGTTTTAGTGTACCCGTACCCGCACCCATTTATAATATCCAAACCCGTATCTGCCCCATTACCCGCCGGGTACCCGATTAATATTATCCATCGGTTTTTCGGGTTTTCCCGCGGGTTTCGATTATATATTGACAAAATGGCGGTATTAATATTTAGTCACACTAAAATCCACCGAAAAAGTAAAGGAAAACACCCTAATATATTCTTTTTTTTAATTTTTTAAACTTAAAGAAAATGAATATCGTATCAAACGATTTAACGCTTTTGAATAATTCATGTACATAATAAAATATGTTATGTAATAGAGATATGTATAAAAAATATAATGAAAGAAATTATATATAATGTATATGTATTCTAGTTAATTATAATATCAATAAAGCGGGTATAGATTCGGGTAAATGGATACGGGTACGGGTAATCGGACGAGTATTACTAGAACCCGTACCCGAACCCGTACCCAGCTAAAAAATTATATCAATACCCAAACCCGCCAACCCACCCCCGAACCCGACCCAACCGGTTCAGGTTTCGGTTTTCCTCGTCGGTTTCGGGTGTTTTTGAGTATATTTGCCTTTAAACTATGTATTAATGTTCCATTTCTCTTTCCTCAATAAAATGATGCGAAGATTTTTTTTGAAGAAAACTTCTTCTTAGTTTTCTCTTCAAATCTCTTTCTGTTGCTAAAAATAAACTTAAAACACAAAAAAAACTTTCATTACTACAGTATTTTCTTTCTTTTCAAATATTAACTTAAGAACATAGTGTAAACTGTAAAGTAATTATCAAACTCAACTAATATGCAATCAATACATAGTATATAAAAAATGGACTAAAGTTTAGGAGTTTACGAAAACAAACCATGGCGAATATATAAAAAATGGACTAAATTTAAGGAGTTTACGAAAACATACTATGGCTCACCCTTAAACGCTTGTGTGTCGCCCTTGATTTGTGCTTTTTCGGGTGAGATGAGGAGAATATGGTTGGGGAAAGATAATGGTGGATAATGGTGGGGAGGATGAGGAACACAACATATGGAAGATGGTGGGGAGAAGATGGTGATGGATAATTGTGGAAAGGAGACGCGCGCTGCGCATTGCGGGAAAAATGCGCCAAGAGGTTGTTTTGGTAGTGCAACATTTTTGTCTTGTCTTGTAGAGACAATCACTTTTGGTCATGTCATCATCTAATTTGGTCATAACAATATCTAGTGGAATGTTGACAAATATACTAGTGTTAAAAGTAAATAAAAGGTTTTTAGGAAAAAAAGAACATACATATATGAGAGTGTTTGTTTTATTTTTGGGAATGTAAATTATACTTGTGCATTGATTCTTTATAGTATTAGAGAATTTGCAATAAAATGTAACATGTTTTTTAGTTGGGACATACTTTGAAGTGAACAAAATTACATTTGGTGATGCCATGTCGGGATTCATAATCTTGCGAGTAGGACAATGGACGAAGCTAGTCAAGATCTCTTTCCTGAGGTGATGCATGAAGCCTTTCATAAACGCATTGCTATATATTCTGATTGCGGATATACACTACTGTATCGAAGTTCATAACTTGAATAAAACATGGCTTCCTTGTGAACCATAATACAGTGATCAACTAATAGACAAACCTTATCAATCCAGTCTCTACAAACACACACACACACAAACACAAACAACACAAGAAGTATACGGTATTCCATTTTTTATCACACAAGCATCACATAACATTATTAGCGACGAAAATTATATGACTATCATGAGTGAGACACTTTGGTGCCAGTGTTTCACTTTGATGTAGAAAGTTATACCCGTTACTGGCCTTTACTTTCCTTCAGATTTCGAAACTTGGCTATTAAAGTTTCTTGATCAGGCCAACTTTCCTTAATTGCAGGGATGGCAAGGACTCTTTCCCGCCACGCACATAATTTTGGAAATGAATTTTCATCGAGCACTTTCACATCACTGATCACTTCTAAGGGATGGGAATAATCAGCAAGCCACCCAAAAGCAAGATCCAAGAATCCAATATTTTCCCCATTAAAGAAGTTCTTTTCATTTAGTTGTTGTTCTATAAGTTTTAGATTTGCTAAGGTTTTTTCTTTGGCTTCCTCTTGTTCCTTCCCTTGTTTCTTATAAATATCATAGAACGTCGGTAAAACCTACATTTTAAAATCTTCTTATAAAGATTGTAAAGAATTTGTTGATAGAAAAGACAACGCATTGAGAGAAAGCATCAAAGATGATTACAAGGAAATGAAACAATAGAACTAGGAGGTTATATACCTGCTCAGAGAATTTTGCCCAGAAACGAGCGTTGGCTTTGTCAAGAGTCTCGTAAGGTAAGAAAGGACTAGTGTCCTTCCATGTCTCGTCGATGTACTCTAATATCACAAGCGATTCACAGATGGCTACTCCGTTGTGCAATAGCACTGGCACCTTCTTGTGAATAGGGTTGTATTTTAAGAGTTCGGGACTTTTATTGTCAAAATCTTCATAAACAATCTCGTACTCTATGCCTTTTAGTTTCAATGCCCAAACAACTCTTTTAACAAATGGGCAAGACCAGGTCCCCAAAAGCTTCACCTTTTCCATCTCATAAGTTACCTTGGTTTTCCAAATTGTGAAACATTGAGGTCTTTCTTTTATAGCTTGTCTTTTAGGAATATTAATATTGTTTCCCTTGTTGCTAGTATTTTAACATATACCTCATCGGGCTTTACATATACAATGTATGATTTCTTTAATGCTTATGGACAAACAAAAATATTGGAATTGCAGGAAGCATGCTGACAAATAAAAATACCATAGCGTGAGTATCTTTCAAACTGTATACTAGTATCTATTTTCTGTTACCAAAAGACAAGCAACTTTTTTTCTTTTTTCTTTTTTTTTACTTTGAATATATAATCATCTAGAAAAATCTGCAGATCATAACAATGCACGAATCGATTAGATTAAAAGCTGATGTACATCACAATCAAATCATGTATATAAAAAATGGACTAAAGTTCCAAGGGTTTACGAAAACAGCCCCTGGCGAATATATAAAAAATGGACTAAATTTAAAGAGTTTTTTAAAAATAGACCATGGCACACCCTTAAAGGCATGTTCGCCGCCCTTGATTTGTGTGTCAGCTTTTTTGGGTGAGATGAAGGGAATATGGTGGGGGAAAGATGGTAGTGGATAATGGTGGGNAAAAAAAAAAAAAAAAAAAAAAAAAAAAAAAAAAATGGTGGGGAGAAGATGGTGGTGGATAATTGTGGAGAAGAGACGCGCACTGCTCATTGCGGTTAAGATGCACGAAGAGATTGTTTTGGTAGTGCAACGTTTTTGGTCTTGTCTTGTAGAGACAATCACTTTTGGTCATGTCATCTAATTTGACAACTATACTAGTGTTAAAAGTAAATAAAAGTTTTTTAGGAAAAAAAGGAACATGTATATATGAGAGTGTTTCTTTTATTTTTGGGAATGTAAATTATACTTGTGCATTGATTCTTTATGGAATTAAGGGCTTGTTTGGTTCGCATAATGTTTTTGACGGAATTGGAATATGTTTAAGAAATTGGAATGTAAAGGAATGGAATGTTAGAAATTGAAATCCTTAGGATTTAAAATCTGACGGAATTGAAATTTGCAAATACTAACGCATGTTTGGTTGGAAGAAGGAAATGAGAAAAAACAATTATATTAAAGTATTTAAAATTTAATTTTAGTTTAAGATTAATAAACTAAGTATTATTTAATAAATAAATTACTTATCAAATAATAATAATTTTTTAAATAATATTATATAGACTAATATATTAAATAAATAATTAAAAAGTAAGCTATAAATAAATTATATTCAATTTTAAATAAATAATATTTTTTAAATATAATAATAATAATAATAATAATAATAATAATAATAATAATAATAATAATAATAATAATAATGTTTTGAATAAATAATAATTTATATTCAATTTTAAACAAATAATAATTTTTTTAAATATTAATAAAGTGGTTGTTTATAAAAATTAATAATAATAACAATAATAATTAAATGATTGTTTATAATAAAAATAAAAATAATAAAAATAAAATAAATAATATAAACAACAACAACAACAACAATAATAATAAAGTGATGTTGAAAATAATAGTAATAATAATAATAATAATAATAATAATAATAATAATAATAATAATAATAATAATAATATGAATTCCATTGAATTGTAAACAATCCTCTTATATATGCCATGGAATGTTGAATTCCATATATATATGGGATTTTGAAGGAATTTCATTCCATTCCGTTTGCCAACCAAACACAGTAAGGAATGGAATTCAGATTCCAAATTCTTTGAATTTTGTCAACCAAACGTGTTATGAAATGGAATTGGATTCCAATTCCACCAAAATCTTTAGGATTCCGCCGAACCAAACGGGCCCGAGAATTTGCAATAAAATGTATGTAAATTATACTTGTGCGGGTAAGATGCGTGAAGAGATTGTTTTGGTAGTGCAACGTTTTTGGTCTTGTCTTGTAGAGACAATCACTTTTGGTCATGTCATCTAATTTGCTCATAACAATATCCAGTAAAATGTAGACAACTATACTAGTGTTAAAAGTAAATAAAAGTTTTTTAGGAAAAAAAGAACATGTATATATTATGAGAGTGTTTCTTTTATTTTTGGCAATGTAAATTATACTTGTGCATTGATTCTTTATGGAATTAAGAGAATTTGCAATAAAATGTAACATGTTTTTTAGTTGGGACGTACTTTGAAGTGAACAAAATTACATGTGGTGATGCCATGTCGGGAATTCATAATAATCTTGCAAGTAGGACAATGGACGAAGCTAGTCAAGATCTCTTTCCTGAGGTGATGCATGAAGCCTTTCATAAACGTATTGCGGATATATTACTGCTGTATCGAAGTTCATAACTTGAATAAAACACGGCTTCCTTGTGAACCATAATACAATGATCAACTAATAGACAAATTTTATCAATCCAGTCTCTAAAAACACACACACGAACATAAGAAATATATTGGTATTCCATTTTTTTTATCACATAACATTATTAGCGACGAAAACTATATGACTATCATGAGTGAGACACTTTGGTGCCAGTGTTTCACTTTGATGTAGAAAGCTATACCCGTTACTGGCCTTTACTTTCCTTAATTTTTCGAAACTTGGCTATTAAAGTTTCTTGATCAGGCCAACTTTCCTTAATAGCAGGGATAGCAAGGACTCTTTCCCGCCACGCACATAATTTTGGAAATGATTCTTCATCGAGCACTTTCACATCACTGATCACTTCTAAGGGACGAGAATAATCAGCAAGCCACCCAAAAGCAAGATCCAAGAATCCAATATTTTCCCCATTAAAGAAGTTTTTTTCATTTAGTTGCTGTTCTATAAGTTTCAGATTTGCTAATGTTTTTTCTTTGGCTTCCTCTTGTTCCTTCCCTTGCTTCTTGTAAATATCATAGAACGCTGGTAAAGCCTACATTTTAAAATCTTCTAAATAGATTATAAAGAATTTGTTGATAGAAAAGACAATATATTGAGAGAAAGCATCAAAGATGATTACAAAGAAATGAAACAATAGAACTAGGAGGTTATATACCTGCTCATCACCGAATTTTGCCCAGAAACGAGCGTTGGCTTTGTCAAGAGTCTCGTGAGGTAAGAAAGGACTAGTGTCCTTCCATGTCTCGTCGATGTACTCTATTATCACAAGGGATTCACAGATGGCTACTCCATTGTGCAAAAGCACTGGCACCTTCTTGTGAATAGGGTTGTATTTCAAGAGTTCAGGACTCTTATTGGCAAAGTCTTCATAAAAGATCTCGTACTCTATGCCTTTTAGTTTCAATGCCCAAACAACTCTTTGAACAAATGGGCTAGACCATGTCCCCAGAAGCTTCACCTTTTCCATTTTTAACTTATCTTTGTTATCCAATTGTGAAACTCCGGGTTCTTTCTTTTATAGCATGTCTTTTAGTAATATTAAAATCGGGTCTCTTGTCGCTAGTGTTTTAACATATACCTCATCTGGTTTTACATATACAATGTATGATTTCTTTAATGATTATGGACAAACAAAAAAATTGGGATTGCAGGAAGCATGCTGACAAATAAAAATACCATAGCGTGAGTATCTTTGAAACTGTGTATCTTTTTTCTATTACCAAAAGACAAGTAATTTTATTTTATTTTACTTTGAAGATATAACCATCTAGAAAAATCTGCAGACCATAACAATGCACGAATCGATTAGATTAAAAGCTGATGTACATAAGAGCCAAGTACCTTGTTGCATAGTAAATGCCGGCCATTACACAAGGTGTTGTCTGATGTGTAGCTTTGAGTTTTTTTACTTGTAGGGTACTTTTGTCTCCAAATTATGCTGTTGATGTCATTTTATTGTATATTTTGATTAAAAGATATGCGTAAGGAAGTTTGTATTGTGGTGTTGGAAACATAAATATTTTGTATCTTTCGATCTGCAGTTTTGAACATTTCCATGAGACCATGACTGATCTTTTTTACCTCGATATGGTTGGGAATTAACGGGGCAGTTTGTGCCATTTGGTTGGGCCAGTTAGAATACGGGTCAAAACGAGTAATGGCACGGGTTAAGACTAGTCAGGTTGTGTCTGGCGACCTAATGAATTTTTTGCCATGTTATAACGAATTAGTATGCTAATATCATTACAGAAACAATATGATTCCAACAATACTATAACTACTTGATAAAATGACGAAAAAGATTATAATTTGTAAGTTATAAGTGCTCATATCAGAACTTACTTTTGAGAATGTTGACCAACGTCGCACTGCTTTGGAATCGAGTGAAATTATGAAAATATTGACTAATTCAGTATACTGTTGCTACTTGCTAGGTTTATGTTCTTAATGCCAAACAATTTCTCTGTATAGTTGCATACTGTTGCATTATGACCTCTAACTGTTCTCATGCACATTATAAACATCAAATGATTTTCAAAGATTTAACTGTGGGCAATGCTGGATTAATCGAAATCATGTGGTGATTTCTAATAAGGTTTTACGACATGTTTCGTGCAACTAAAAATAACAAACTATGATCCATTTTCTGGAGAAACTATTAATTATCGTTCAATTGCTATACCCAAAAATGCTTACGTGTTTAGACATTTACCTGGTATTATGATGCTATCATTCTCGTTAGGATCTTTATTGAATCATGTATGCAACTGGAATTTCTATTACCATAAAATCTATCAACATAATTCTACATCAGCATATGCATGAATGAAAAACAGTAACAAAAAATACAATCTATCTACATGTCAAGATGATCTAGGTGCATTTAAGGGAATTTCGTCTGACTTGTTAGAATTTGTCCACGAATCCATCTCATGTATAACCTTGCTCCCATCACTTTCCACCACCACCACCTCCCCAAAGTGCACATGTCGTGAACCTACATTGGTCGGACCCAAACCAATTTCCTTTGGTGATTCATCCAGGGACCAAGACCTACTCATGGCCCTGGTTTGGTTTGAGACAGGACTACGACAAGGGGTTGCTGGATAAGAATGAACCCCTCTTCTTGAATTCGCATGATCATGTGCATAGGGCAATGTACTATTACAACAACCTTTGAAGCATGTGTACAAATAGGTCAACAACCAAAAGACCCAAGGTGAACCAATTAATATTAACGCGATTACAGGAAACCATGGTGGGGAGGTGTTAGGTGCGCAAACATAAAAAGTTAGAAAAATACCGCCTGCAAATACCAAAATGAAGAAAAGGGAGGAGATTAAAGGTACCCTCAAATCTCCATCCCTTGCATCCTCCATTGTTTTAATTTCTTGTCTCCATCTTTGTGGTGTTTTATCAACATAATTCCATTCCCTTTAATTCGATTGTTTCGTGATTTTTACTTTTCTTTCTCAATCCTCACCTTGATCTCTGAATTTCTTAAATGTTCTTTAGATATGTCAGTTTACCCACAAGTTTTTTTTTTTTGTTTGTTTTGAAAAAATATAGGATCTTTATAAGGGCAATCTCCTATAATTTTGACTCGCAACCTTACATTTTTCTAAAGATAAGTAAGTATTTAATTAGTTATACATAAAACAAATCTATATGTATTCAAATATATGCAGGATCATTAACGCATGTTACTTTAGGTCCTATAAATATTATACCGTTTGATTTTGATAATTTAAATAAAATGTCTACAAATTATTAACATATACAACATTCTTCAATGAAAAATAAAGAAATACAATTGTATATGATCAGACTTGAATTCAAAATTAACAACTTTTAAACATTAACAGATGTTATATCATGTCTAAAATAAACAGAAACTACAGTTATTACTGTTACTATTACAATATTTGTATAAGATTGACTTTTAAAATTTTCTATTCTCCTAAAAGCTAGTCATTTGTCCATTTAGGGCCTAGTATAAAAGTAAGCAAAATACTCTACGGCTTCTTTCCCTGAACAGCTTATGCTTACCACACTTGGTTATCTCATGGTCATTACTCTATCTTAATGGTGGAAATACAGTCCCTATGCATATCATTCATTCAACGCAGAGTCGCAGACAGTGAGAATAGCATTTGAAATGCACCATGTGGATGAATTCCGCAAGAAGAAATGCTAAAGATTTATATCACATCCTATATTTTGTACTGTATTGAATATAATTGTTCCAAAATCTGATTATGTGCACTTATTCATTGATACAACAACACCAACTTGTGGCAAACAAATAAGACTACAACAATATGCATCACTGAAGGCTTATAAATGCTTTGGAAAAGTTATTAAGCTTCAGCTGCTGGTGCTCTATGGTAATAAATGGTATCATCACTTACAGAATTCGCGTTATATTGCCCATAAAATGCATATACAAACACCGCAACAATGCTGAGGACGACAAATCTCACCCATGCTTCATAGTGGAGCTGCACATAGAAATTAGAGTAAGTTTAAGCCGCATGATGTATCATGTGTGCTTCAGATAATCAAATGCATCAAGAATGACTTAAAAATGATAATCAAAGCTTACACTCTGTTATAAATAACATTTAATACCCCTTGTTTTACAAGTAATGCACACTTTCTAAATTTGGAAAGAAAAAAAAATTGTTGAGATCATCAACCGTACATGATTCTTGAATTCTGATAGTACGATTTATTGAGAAAAATGCAATCTATTTAACAATCCATGCTCAAACTCAGACACTTTAGACATATAAATGATAATTTTTTAGATTCCATTTTTATATAGCTCTCCATCTTCCAAATGCTTACCTAGGGATTGTTGCTATCTCCCAATAATACAGGATTCTCTTTATTGCTCTAAATTTTTTGGCAGGTAATCAAGAAAAAAGGACTAAAGGTAGCAAACCTGAGCGAAAAGGAATATGTTAAAGAAGATGCAAAAAGCAGGCACTATCGGAACCCATGGGCAAGAAAAACCAGGTGGATCTTTATAGACCTGCAGGAAGGTAACAGGAAAAATGTAAATTAGAGAGCAAAGAAAGCCAATAAAAATTTGTTACAGAAATTATTTGAACAATCTACACATTTAGCCAATTTCATGTTTGTTTCTTATTTAAGTTGACGCATAACTATGCTTCAGGCGCCTCTGCATAACCAATAGCTTACAAGCTCCACCAGAAAAATTTTAAGTAGCTTCAATAAATCATATTGTAAAACTTAATGCAGTTTTAATTCTACTTGCCTGCCTAAATTGAAGACCTGCAGCTGCAAGGATTGCAATAGCTATGGGTAAAACAAGAAATGTGTAAGCAAGAGTTGAAACACCATAACGGTAAAGAATCCCAGCAGCAAAACCACAACAAGCTATCACAGTGATGCACGTGATGCCTTCCGTCCTCTTTGACATCGAGGTGGTTGATATTTGAGTATCAACCTTATCATCCAAACGAAGAGTCATCACACATGCTGCCACAACAGAATAACCTGCCTGCAGCAAAGAATGTTTATTTATTTATTTATTTTTTTAATATAACACAAAGGAATATTATTTAAAGAAACTATAATGGTTCTTATGCAAAAAAATCTCCTAAAACTTAGATATGTCATGAGTGACTTACCAGTGAACCAACTGAGAGAATATGAGATAGCACAGTCACGTTTAGCAGCCCAGCCAAAACACAGGCAACAATCCCAACCCATATTTGAGAGTGAATTGGAGTGTGGCGTGTTGGATGAACCTTGGCAAATATTGAAGGTATCAAACCATCCCTTCCAAGCCCAAGATATAAGCGAGACTGTTCATCAAGAAAACTTGAGTAATATAAAGTATTAAGCAACAAAAGAGTATCACGTGAGATCGGTACTTTCAAACATACGGACATGCTTACCTGAACATAAAGTCCAACAAGTAGAGTTGTTGTAAGCCCTGCAATCGCACCAATGCTGATCAAGACTGATACAAAGTTTAACCCTTTGGATTTGAATGCCTCGGCCAAGGGAGCATCTTCACCAAGCAATTGGTAAGGTACCATCCCCGTGATAACTAAGCAAACACCAATGTATAATACAACACAAACAAGAAGGCTCCCGATAATGCCTATTGGTAGGTCACGCTGAGATAATCGTTGACATTGAAAGATGAATATTTAATTAGTATCACCATAAGAAAACTCAAAAATCAAAACAGATAGAACCACAAAGCAAGGTCCACTTTTACAATACCTGTGGTCTTTTAGATTCTTCAGCTGAATTAGCAACTGCATCAAATCCAACATATGCAAAAAAAGCTACTGTCGCTCCAGTTAGCATCGATTTGAAACCGTTTGGAGCAAAAGGTGACCAGTTTGAATCATCAACCTCAAAAGCACCAACAATGATGACCACAAGAACAATGACTACCTGTCATGAGCCAATAAAAGGATGATAAATTCTACAATCAAAAATTCTAAATGCACAATATTAGATAGTAGATACCAAAAATCAGGTTTACGAGGTACAAAGCAAGTTAATCACTAACACAAACACATGAATAACGTTGAGTTATGTAGATGCAGGGACTTAATAGTGACCCGATTTTATTAACTCCCGGAAACTTCGCTTCTCAAACTTAATAAAAACTATGGTACTTGATATAATTGTCAAACTAGTTAGTAAGGATTTGTTTCTTACAGTGACATCTGACAACGGATATCAAGGTAATGCAGATAATTACTAAACGATACAATTGAAAGTTATTTGGGATGGATTACCTTCGTAATGGTCATGACAGTATTTACTAGGGACGATTCTCCAACACCGCGACATAGAATTATAGTCAAAAGTACTAGAAGGATCGGAGCCAATATGTTGAAAGATATAAAACCAAAAATATCATCACCCCCATGTCCAACCCAATTTGGAATATTATCCTTGACAGAGGGTATGAGCTCTAGTATATTAACAACGTAGCTTGCTAAGCTTCGGGCTATGCTAGCTGCACCAATATGATAGTCAAGCATCATTTGTGTAAACACAAGAAAAGCAGTGAGCTCATTAAATGCTGTGTATGTATACATGTATGCTCCCCCAACGACTGCAGGAAAGCGAGAAGCTAGCTCGGCATAACATAGGGCATTCAGGACACATGATGCCCCTGCGAGTAGGAAGCTAATCGTAACTCCTGCAATAGAAAATGTGTTCGCAATACTCAGGATTAAAGTGTTATAGTCGTCATGAATTCATACTAATAATCAATATTCTGGAAGGAATGTGGCATCTTAAGATATCAGGCACAACATACAACTTTTAAAGACTTCCTAATTACAAGCATACAAATATCGATAACATTATATAAATTAACATAGTTATTTATTAGGTACCAACTTAAACTTGCACATGACGGTGTACAAGAATCAATGTGAAATCGATTATATATTTTTTTGTTTACTCGACTCAATGTATATCCCAAATTCAGCTTGTGACGAAGACCAAAGTTATCTAACATGCTCATATTCAACACAAAAATAAGTTCCAAAAACTGAAGCAAACCTGCTTGGAGTAATTTGTATACGAGTACTGCTCAAATTCATACTGTAATGAGCAATCACTATCATAAAATTTTATAACGAGCATTCATGAGTATCAAGTTAATTACACATCTTGTTTTCATCCTTCCAATCAGAATACCGAAGTTGTTAATTACTATCGATCTATAGGTAGTTGCTAATCAGTCCTCAAACAGAAAAAATGTCATAATTTATATATATAATAAAAGAATGTTTTTTTGAAATGTTGACAGCTCATTAAAGCCATGTGGACACTTTGCCACGTCAAGAAAGCCACGTCACTTAATCCACGTGTAATTCCAGTCGTGTATATGAAGAATATTTATAGTCAGTTTTTTATTTGGTCGTATCTTAGGAAACTTTCCAATATTACTACTGATATTTTTAATTTCAATTAAATGCACCGTTTCAAAATCAATAGTCAAATTGATGAAAAATTTACACACTCAATTAATTTCAATTAAATGCACAGTTTTTTATTTGGTCGTAATTCAGAAATCGATAGATTTGTGGTTTCACCTTTTAAAATTGATATCGAGTTTGTGAGATTGTTGGTAAGTTTTTTCTCCAAGTTTTATATTTGCAATTTCTTATTAAGTTATTATTGTCATCATTGTGAGATTGTTGGTAAAATTTACACACTCAATGAATTTCTATGAATCATAATTTACGAAATCTATTCAAATTTTTTTTTTTTTTACTAAACTCATATACCAAACAATGCTTTAATTAAGAACTACAGGAGATCCACTGAAGTTCAAATTAGAATTAGTAATGATAAAATGAATTACATGCTTACCAGTGGAGAAATTAAAACTAAGCTCATAATTATTTTTGTCTTTCTTTTTGTGTAGGTTGAACACGAATCATCTGAAGCTGCTTTGAACGACACTTCATGATACTCTTTAATTCTTCATGTAGTCCAATATTTAGGCATAATATGGTTTTGAGGGTGAGAATCCACTCTGCTAAGTGCTAAAGATACATGTTCAAAAAAAAGTGCTAAAGATAGCTAGGTAACATATGCAATTCTCATTTGTTTTGTGATATGTAAATTATATTTCCTACTTGATTGTTGAGAAAGTACTACTAATTTGATGTATAGAGACTTGTGTATAAAATGCTCGTGCATTGACAATATTCATGAATTAAAACATCATTTCTTTTTAATATGAGTTCTACGTCTATACTTTTAGATGTCTGTTTGATTATTTGATGTGTGGATCACGTAGGTTTCAGTGTAGGACTATGCAAAGGTTAAATACAAGTTCCAGTGGCGATGCACATTTTAGATTTAGGTCAAATGAGTGTTGCAATGCTACCATTTTGCTCACCCTTTGACATAATGCTTAGGTATATTTGCAAGTTAACCATCACCTTCTGTTGAGTGATATAATGGCCATTTTCATTTAACTACAAAGAATACCATACTAAATAAGTATGACTATGATATGCCACATTTATGATTTGCTTATTCTTTCTTTGTCGTTTCTTCATGATCATTTAAAACGTGGCAATGTCGACTCATTTGCTTATGTGCGGGTTGAATAACATTATATTGTATGCAAGTGTGACAGTATAGTTAAAAAAAACCTTACGAATAGCTACAAAAGAACTGCGACAGACGAGCCAAAATATTTTTAAAACCTACTAAATACATTATTGGACAATCCTATTTATGGTGATTGTTGGTTTTGATTTTGTAGATATTACAATGCCTTCTGGTTTATATTGGTGGTGGTGATGGAATTAACATGGTTGAAATGTCCCAATAAATGGTTAAAGAAAAGTTCTAAACTCCATAAACGATGATCTTTCCTTGCAGTGAGTTGCTTCAGCCCTTAAGGCTGGATGTTCGTCTTTAAGTTGTTTATAGATCAAATGCAATCTCAACGGTTGCAGCCAATGTTTTGCATAATGTTGTATGTGTGAGTAAATACAAAGACATTGGGATACTATAGATTTGTTAATCACACAAGCAATAATGGAAGTAACTACTCATATGTGTTCCAAATAAGCTACTTTTGTCTTAGAACTTATTTATATGATTTAACGGGTATAGTCTTAATGTATGATACGTTCAAACTAAATCAAACTTACTAAACTTTTGAAAACAATGCCAAGTAATCAAAAACTATACATGTTTATGCTTACTCATACGTGTTCCTAATAAGCTAACTTACTCGACTTTTTCAAACTTATTATAAGCTACCCGTGATTTATCACGGGTTTATAAGCTAGTTATCTATAATCACATAGCTTTGTCTATATTACTTCTACTTACTAATTACTAAAGCACTCCGTCCCATATTAATTGTCCACAATGCTATTTTGGGATGTCCCGCAATGTGTGTTTGTTAAAACTAGCAGTGAGTGCGCAGTTGTGAGCTGTGACCTGTGACATGTGAGCAGTGAGCAGTAGCCACCGTTCACTGCTTCTTAAAGAAGCATTGGAAAATTAGCCTTCCTAAAAATTAGCCAAAGCTCACCGCTCTTTTGCCAAACGACTACTAAAATTCAATATGCTCATTACTCACTGCTCACCACCTAAAAAGCTCCACACCGCTCCGCGCCAAACATACCCTAAGTGTCCATTTTGTATTTCAACCAATGACTCATCAGTGGAGAGAGTGAGATTTTCTAAAACTTCGTATACTATTATCTAAAGTACAATAAATTAAATAATAATAATAATAATAATACACCAGTGTGAAATGAGAGTTACCGGGGCCAGCATCGCGAGCAACGGTGCCGGTAACGACAAAGATACCGGCACCAATAGAAGCACCAATACCTAACAGAATCAAATCAAACGCTCCTAACCGACGTTCTAAACCTTCTTCACCAGACTTTCTTCTACCAACGACTACTACATCTGCTAATGATGATTTTCCTAATGGTTTTGACCTTAAAGCTGACGAACAAAACTCCGACCAATATGATGATAATGACCTACTCATTTTGTAGACTAATAAAACAAGTTCATTAGACAAGAAGAAGAAGATGATATGATGGTGATTCAGTTAGTTTGGTTTTGACTCTTGACAAAACTAATCATTTTGCATGAAATGACTCTTTTAGGTCCTTCGGGTTACACATTGTTGCAATTTTCTTCCTTCTTTAAAGACTTGGATCCATAAACCAATGTTCTAAAAGGCGTGAGGCGTGGTGTGGCGGCACAGTCACGCCTCAAGCCTTACGAGCCTTTGCGAAACCTTGGCGTTTCTTAAGGCGTGCTTAAGGCGGCAACAAAATATTTATAAATTTATGTATTTATAATTTTATATTATTTTATAAGAGCAATTTCAAATACTAAAGCCCAAATCCCAAATAGCCAGGCCCAAATACGAGGCCCAAGTAGGAATTAAGTTTTGAAATTACGAGGCCCAAGAAAGAAATAACCCAAATACTTGAAATTCAAGCNAGCCAGGCCCAAATACAAGGCTCAAGTAGGAATTAAGTTTTGAAATTACGAGGCCCAAGAAAGAAATAACCCAAATACTTGAAATTCTAGCCCAAATCTGTAAATCCCCTAAATGCTTCTAAAAATGGCGTCACGCCTTACCAAAAGGCGCGCCTTTTCGCGCCTTATTTCACGCCTTTTCACACGACGCCTATACCTCACGCCTTGGTCCATTTCGTGGCTCCGAGGCCACGCCTCGCGCCTTGGCGACGCCTTGGCGGCGCTTAGCGCGCCTTTTAGAACACTGCCATAAACATTTTAACAGCTATTTATGGGATTGAGATCCTCTATTGTCGAGTTCAACATAACTAGTCATGTTATCTCAAATAAGAGAAAGTGGGTCTCATAAGATGATCTGTTTTGAATTTAAAATAAATAACCCACTAATGTTTATGTGAGACAACATGACTAGTCATGTTTGTTATTTGACTTTTTCTTTATGTCATCATGAATGTTATAAGACCATGTTTATAAACAATTTATCACAATCCAATTTTTCATTAAAATATTTTTTTTTATTCTTTCACCTATACAATCAATATACATACAACCAATCTCAACTTTTCTACTATAGTATTAATCAACAACCAAACATAACATATAATATTATTTCTTTTATATTTAATTTAAAAGTAAATTACATAAATGGTCCTTGTAGTTTGGCAAAAATTTCACCTGTCGTTCCTTAAAGTTTAAAGTTGCATGAACAGTCCCTATCTTTGCAAAAGAATAACACTCGTGGTCCTTTTCTTAGTTGGTGTTAAGTAGATTATGTTATCATTTACACGTTAGCCCTTTTGGCTAACGATTGTTTGCATTGTGTATCCTTTACAGTTAAAGTTTTTCATCTGTTTTATATGTTTTCGTCTATTTTATACGTTTTCTCTATTTTTCCCATTTTTATACGTTTTCTTACGTTTTTGTCCGTTTTTATATGTTTTTCGTATGTTTATACGTTTTTATTACGTTTTCATACGTTTTATCCGTTTTATATGTTTTTCACGTTTACATATGTTTTGGCCTTTTTTATACGTTTTCGTCCGTTTTTATATGTTGTCGTCCTTGGTTTAAAAATGCGCGCATCATTGCACACATCATTGCATTGCATTTGAAATTTCGTATCATGGTACCTAATGCGAGGCTATCCTAGACTGCGCTCGCAATTTATCGCATTTGTGTAATGCCTAGCATTAGTCGCAGTTAGCGCAATTTGAAATTTGGGCTGATTTGTAAAAATAAAACCACTTTATACGTAGCCTAACTATTTTAATAAGGACCTTATGAAATAACGCCATAAAAACACACATTGATGGTCATTGTTCTTGCCGTACATCTAAATTACCCCTTTGTTATTTCATTCAAGCTCCTAGTGGTACGACTTATTCGACAAAGTAAGTAAATTCTTTACTTTAATGCATAACCGAATAATTTTTTTCCTCCTGTTGTGTGATTCAAGTTGTAAACTCATATGTTCTTCTTTAATTATAATAATAACATATATTATATCACTAGGTACAAAGTGAGTTAATTTCTTTGATTCAATGCTAGAACTCATATCTTGTTCAACTTTGACTACACTTTATAATACTGACTTTTGCTATTGATTTAATTATGAGTAAGTTATGATTATTTGTTACTTATATAACTTGTAACTTGTAAATTAGTAACATATTTATAAGTTTATTGCATTTACTTGGTACTTGGTAAAAATATATATTGTATAAATAATTCTTTTATTTTTTTAATACTAAATGCATCGCGTCTAAATTGCACTCGCATTCGCATCACGCATCACGCATCGGCCTCAGGGACCTTGAGCGCATCGGATCGCAAAACGCAATTTTAAACCAAGTTGTCGACCGCTTTTATACGTTTTCCTACATCTTCATACGTTTTTCTTCGTTTTTATACGTTTTTCTTAAGTTTTCATATGGTTTTATCCGTTTTCATACGTTTCCGTCCGTTTTTATACGTTTCCGTTCGTTTTTGTACGTTTTTGTACGTTTTCGTCCACCTTTATACATTTTTCGTCCGCTTTTATATGTTTTTGTCTGCTTTCATATGTTTTTCTCCATTTTCATCAATACGTTTTCGTCCGTTTTTATACGTTTTCGTCCGTTTTTATACGTTTTCGTCCGTTTTTAAACGTTTTCTTAGTATTCATACGTTTTTATCCATCTTTATGCATTTTCTTACATTTTTATATGTTTTCTTACATCTTCATACATTGTTGTCCATTTTTATATTTTTTTATACATTTTCTTACATCTTCATACGTTTTCAAATGTAAGGAAACGTATAAAAACGTAAGGAAATGGATGAAAAGGTAAAAAAAAACAGACAAAAACGTATAAAAATGGATGAAAACGTATAAAAATGAACGAAAACATATAAAAATGGACGAAAACGTATAAAACGGATAAAAACATATGAAAACGTAAGAAAAACGTATAAAACCAGAAAAAACGTATAAAAAACGGTTGAAAATGTATAAAAGCGGATGAAAACGTATAAAAATGTATGAAAAATGTATAAAAACTGACGAAAACATATAAAAATGGACAAAAATGTAAGAAAACGGGCGAAAACGTATACAAACGAATGAAAATGTAAAAAACGTATAAAAACGGATAAAACCATATGAAAGTGTAAGAAAACTTATAAAAACGGACGAAAACGTATAAAAACGGACAAAAACGTAAGAAAACGGGCGAAAACATATAAAAATGAACGAAAACATATAAAAACGGACAAAAACGTATATAAACGGATGAAAGCATATAAAAACGAATGAAAAGTATAAACAAACGGAAAACATTAAATATAACCGACCGTTATTATAAAGGATAGAAGATGCAAAAGGTCGTTAGCCAAAAGGGCTAACGTGTAGATGATAACAGAATCTACTTAGTACCAGTTAAGAAAAGGACCAGGAGTGTTATTCTTTTGCAAAGATAAGGACAGTCCATGAAACTTTAAACTTTGAGGGACGATTGATGAAATTTTTGCCAAACCACTAGGACCATTTATGTAATTTACTATAATATTAATAAAATCACGGGGTGCCTCCCCCGAAACGCTTAATTTTTTTCACGAGTTTTTAGTTAGATTCTTCCCTGATTTAAGATTCTTTTATGATTCGGTTCAAATGTGAATGATCTATTTTTAAACGTTGAGAGTATGGGATTTTTGGTATGTACTCCACAAGTGATGGAGATTCTTTTGATCTGACCTCGTAATATTCCCTTTTTGTTATCTTAATTGGTGTATCTTTTTCGATTTTATTTTCAACGATGATAGGAGGTGTTGAATCTTTTTGGATTTTTGGAGGGTCATTGGACTTTTCACTCATGGTGAATACGACATTCACTTGCTCAATTTGAGCTGGATGAGGTGGGTCAGTCATGTCGCTTTGTTCAGAAGAGATGTGATTTTGTGTCTTAAACCACTTGCCTATTTTTCTTTCCATGTTTGTAACTATGGTTTGATAATTCTTTTTCATTTTTAGATTCATGTTGTTGATTAAGTTCTTAACAAACATGTTTGAAACTCTTTGACCATCCAATAATTTACCGATTGATTTTTCGAGATCAGTATCAAATTTAGGTTGATCTTGTTTGACATTTTTTCCTGAAGAGCTTTGGGTTAGGCTTAGCTTTTTTGGGTAGAACCCCGGTGGGTTTACAATAGTTTCCACTAAAAAAGATTATCGTGAGCAGTTCTCTAACTACAGATAGATCTTTTGAGATCATCCAAATCTCTTTTTACCTCATTTCAATTATGTGCGCGCTTTTTTGGAATTGTTGTTTAATTGAGGTTGTTCATATGTGGGTATGTGAGAATTCCAATCATGAGAATTTTGATTTTTATAACTTCCAAGGATGTAATTTGATTCATGACGTTCACACATCGACGTGTTATTGCTCATGCAGGTTTTAGAAGCGTGGTCACATCTGCAGTTGTTATATATGTTACGCGTCTCTTGGAGTTCTGTTTTTAGAGAATCCATTTTAGTTGTCAAAGCCTCTAATTTCTCCATCAATAGAGAATTATCATCATTGCTACTTCCATTAGTAAAAGAAACAGATCTTTGATGATGTTTGTTTTGAGATTTGTTGGACCAATCAAATTGGAAAAGGACTTTATCCTCAAGAAGATGAAAACCTTGATTTGCACTTATGTGTTTTCTAATATATATTTGCCATAATTATTTATGGAGCAATTATGAAAAAAGAGGTTATGTGTTTATGGAGCAATTATAGAAAAGGAGCAATTATGAAAAGCTTGAGTTGCACTTATGTGTTTTCTAATATATATTTATCCTCGTTTTCCATAATATATATTTGCACTTATGGAAAAGGCTATAGTTTGTGATTTTATGTGTTTTCTAATATATATTTGTTATCATTAAAACATAAAAGGAAACTTTGACCATCAATTGCACCAACGGAAATCCCTAACCTCCATAACTACTCTTCGTCTTCACTCCCCGATGTGGAAGTCTTTTCATCATTAGACTAATTTTTGCCTTTCAAAGCAAAAGACTTCACCTTTTATCTTTTGCCTTTGACTATTTGGGAGTCTTTCTCCATTATCACTTCATGAACTTTCCAATAAGTTCATCTAGTGATAGTGATGATAAGTCTTTCGATTATTCAATCACGGTGACTTTTTCCCTCCACTTCGGATGAAAAGCTCTAAGAAACTTCATAACATAGTTCTTGCCAAAAAAAAACATTCATCGAGAGCTTTCAAACTAGTAATAATATTATCAAAATCTAGCAAAACAATTATCAATATATTCATCTTCAAGAATAGAAAATTGTTCATATTGTGGAACAAGAAGATCGATCTTATTATCTTTGATCTGGCTATTACCTTGATAGGTGATTAGTAAAGATTTCCAAAATTTTTTGGCCGTTTTACACATGGAAATTCTTTCATATTCCATTTTATGTAAAACACTATAAATAATCTTGTTAGCCTCATTATTCTTAACAAGCTTTTTCTTTAATTCATCGGTCTGATTTTCACATGAAACAATTTTCATCTTTTTATGTATTTGGGTTTTTAATAACCAGTTTAAAATCACCCTCAATAATACCAGGCCAAAAATCTAGATATTTTGATTTCACATTAGTTTCGAATATATTTTCTAGTATATAAAACCGTCGCTTTCGAAAAGTGGTGGCCTTTGCATAGATTCCCCTTCTTTATAGTTTTCGAAATCCATAAATCAATTCAAGTTTTAAAATCCAATAAATTTTCAAAATATTGGTTAACGTAGCTTTGATACCAATAGTAGAAAACTAAAAGAGGGGGGGTTTGATGCAGGTTTTACTGACCAGGTCTTAATATTTATATTGTCTCGATTACCTAAGGTCTACCTATTTGCACTAACAGACAGAGAATCTGGTCGCGTGTAGACTAGTAATTGGTAAAACCGAGGTCGTCCCAAGAGCTATATGGTTTGGATTATACCTAAGTCTAATGTCACTATTTTAAGCTGATTTGAAAGTGGGATGATTAATTAAACTAAATTAACAGAAAGTAAATTAAAGCATAAATGAAAATGTAAAGTTGTGAGCAATAAGAGAGAAGTGTACTAGCCTAATTACTCATCCTACATTGCTTGTGATTACGTTTTCTATTAAAATAATCTCATGCTTCAGGTGGGGCGGACATATATCACTAGGTTCATATGGTCAAGTTCCCTAACCTATCTCCCCCGAATCCTGTCGGGAACCAAAGGCACTACCTTGCTAGTAAGCCGATGTACGGT
This sequence comes from Artemisia annua, assembly GCA_014162995.1. NCBI lineage: Eukaryota > Viridiplantae > Streptophyta > Magnoliopsida > Asterales > Asteraceae > Artemisia > Artemisia annua. The sequence continues at coordinate 118,219 of LBNU01023793.1, forward strand.
AGACGGGTTTGAGTCATTAAGTGCCACTATATGCTAGACTTATCATTGTATGGTCCGTTGTCACGATCATAGACCATACTTTAACTACTTAAGTTTATCCAACCCGGAAAGTGGTCCTATGGTCAATTTGCACACAAGGTCCATGGTTAGTTGTCATCCCAACCATATCCTCGCAACTCAACTACGCCAGAGTTCTATGGTCAATTCTCCTAGCATACCAAGTATGACCGGGTCTTTTAAACTACCGCAATTAAAGGATCTTATGATAAACCAAGCATGCACACACGTAGAAGCATTAAGAAAAGTACGAAAACATAATCAAAACAATATAAGAATCATAACTAGGCTAGCACCAGAGGTGCTTAGCCGATCATATTAAACTTAGCACTCGAATAAAGGTTTACAAATGCCATAAATTAGAAATGTAAATGAAATGATGAAATGCTAAAATTTATGGTATGTAGGCGTGAGTTCTCCATTGGAAATGCTCCGCATGCTGCTGTAGAATGGCCTCCTAAATGCTCCCAACGATCTCTGACTTTGTGTGTGAGAAAGTTGTATATCAAATGTAGAAATTAGGGTTGTATTTATAGGCCTGATCTAGCTACGACGTAGCTCCAAAAGAGTGTTACGCCGTAGCTAGTGTAATCCTGTTACAATCTTATCCAAAAGTACTAGTTACGCCGTAGTTGGATATGGTGTTACGCCGTAACTCCAATTAAGGTTACTTCTACGTCGTAGTCTACATGTGTTGTTATGCTGTAGCTTGAGTCTTAGATCTTGGATTACTCTCGTGGTCACTGCTACGCCGTAACTCCATAATTATGTTACGGCGTAGCCACCAATTCGAGGTATTCTTTGAAGACTTGAGTTGTTACGGCGTAGCTCAGTAGTTTGGCTACGCCGTAGCTCTTGATCCGCGTTGACTTTGGTCTTCATATTCAAATTCCTAACTACGGCGTAATGGAGAGTGAATGTTACGTCGTAGCTTCTTCCAGCATACTATAATTGTACATCTTTTGCGAGTTTTTTCCAATTTCCTCGTCTCTTTAGCTCCTATGCTCATTTGTAACCTGGATACAAAATATAAAGAAATCAAAGTATATATCCATATAATAAGTAGAATAAATGAGCATATTAGAGGGAAATTGACACTTAAATATCAGGATTATTTGACGTCATCAAATATCCCCCCACTTGAACTCTACTTGCCCTCAAGTAGACCTTATTAGAAGTATTCTCAAAAAGATATCTCGCAATATTACTTGGGAAATATGAGTTTAAAAATATCATATGCTAGAATTTTTCAAAGCCAAAGACCACACGAAAGGGGAACTAACACTCATACTCTCTATATTTAAAGTGTCAATTTTCGGGGTGATCAATCAAAGCACAGACGTAGTAAGTATTCTATCATAGGGTTGGCGGTTACACAAATCTCCACCACTAGAGCTAAGGTCAAAACAATCCTAGAAGGCAATAGTGGGTGAGCACAAATAACGCTAAGGGTGTAATGTCGTTACTAACATACTACAGTGAAGACGACAAAGAACTTAACATCGATACATGACCGGAACGCCGGGCAAGACATCAATGCCTGCTCAATTCCCTCACCTAAGTATGATTCGCGACTAAAGGGAAGGAATAGACATGGGAATACACAAAATGGGTGTAAAAATAAAAATAACAAGCAAATAGTCTAAGTCTATAACTAAGTCATCACTATTTACCGTTCGCCCAAAGTCCAAGCTTCAAAATTCAAGAACCGGATCATAACAAGTAAACGTTCCATTAGTGAACGTCATGATGGACACATTACTTGGTCTTCACGTTGGTGTAGAAACATCACCAACTCATAACTTCAAATGTAACTGAAGTGGCCTCTTCGATACTAATTTTTTCATAAGCTCATAATCCCGGTGCTATACAAGGGTGCACCTTTTATTATAACTATTACATACACAATTTCACATTTTTTTTAAAGAATCATAACTACAAGAAACTTTACATCCCCCCACTTGAGATAAACAATATATTGTAATTAGGGGGGGGGGTCTTAAAATGATCTTCAAAAGTATGTCTTCGACGTACGCATGATTCCCAAATTTTTCCACCTAGACATTGAACTTGGGCAAGCAATGACTTCCCAATCACGAACAAAGACTACACAGTAGGCTAAGGCGAAAAGTTGTATCGAAACAATATATAAGGGTATGAAACGAAAGGATAGGCTCAAAGGGTGTATCTAGGGGTATCTTGCACTAAAGGTGAGTGCAACAAAAGGGTTTAACATGGGGGTCGAGAAGTCGAGGTGACTACTCGATAAACACACACATATAAGGCTGTTTGGGTGATAATCCTAAGATATTGCCTTCTTAAATTGTCTCTCCCAAATGCATCGAGATAACTCGACACACTACTCGTCTATAGTCTCAAAATGATGTAAAGGACAAACTCTAAAGTTTACAAACTACCGGCACACTCAATATTTGGTGGATTTGGGGTAAATAAGTGGAAACGGATAGGCTAAATCTCACCATGAAAATTCAAGGGTTAAATGTGCTCGGCTAAGGTATATTCTAGTTAGGTTAGAAAAAACATGTCAAAATTTTAAAAATGGCATAATTTTTCAAAATAAACTAGAAAAACGATGGCAATAAAGTTCAAGTAATAATTCTACTCCTGTCCACCCACTTGAATTGTACAAAGTCTCTTTTGTACTAAGAATTAAATATATGTGAAGAGAAAGTAGAATTAGAGCGAGAACTTCTCTGAAATTTGCTCCAAAAATGAAAGAATGATCACGTGAGAATGCGTGTCATCGACTTGCCTCCATGAGCAAACTTCAAAACCCTGAAATCACGGTACTACCACAAGCATAAACCTAAAAAATAAAAAGGAAAAGAAAAACAAACAAATCCTAACTCACTTTCGTAGAAATCACGGTTGCATTTAGCGTATGCAACAAGCCTTTTAAACCACTTGGTGTCCCAAGTGGACGAGTGTAGTCTCATGAGGGTTTACAGTGAATACACCCACAAAATTCATTTAGTTACTAATACAAGGTTATGGTGTGAATGTTTTTAAAAATTTTGTTTTCAGGAAAGTGTTATGGCGTAACCTAATTTCTGAGTTACGTTGTAGCTAATGAAAAACCTGGAGCTATCATAATAAAGAGGATAGTTACGGCGTAACACCATGAGCTAGTTACGCTGTAGTTGCTAATCCGTGCACCTCATTTTTAGCCATAATGAGGTCTTCTTGATCCTCCTTGCTCCAATTACTGCAAAACATGAAATAGACATACCAAACCAACAAAAACAAAACAAAAGAAAAGAAAGGCAAAATACGGGTTGTCTTTCGTAAGAGCACTTTTATTTATTATCGAGTCTTTAAGTTAGACACACTCCCACGGCTCATCACGTAGGTGGATGACGAACTTGCCCAAGCTCGTCCATTGACCTCATCAAATTATGTCGTATCCAAGCGACATTCATGGAAGTGAGTAGGAGTTCCTTCTTATCTCGACTTACGACCTTAGTGAACTTCTCATCCGGCCCAATCGAATACCTAGTGATCTCGAATGTTTCAGCATGAATAGGTAGTGGCTTCTTGTAGGGTATTCCAAGCAATTTACACCTACGTTGCTCGTAGGCTTCATCATCCATGTCCATAAACCCATCGTATCCTTGTAGATCAAGGTAGTCCACAATTCCATCGAGGTCATCATCATCAGATTCCGTACCCTTATACCAATTGTCATAAATTTTATCTTCAATCAGGTCAAGAATTTGCCGATCCCTATCCTCGTTCGGACTTATTGTGTAATCTTCCGTCTTATCTTCGTGCGAATCCTCGCATTTCTCTTCATGTAGTCCTTCCATATTTTCTCTTTAGTCAAGCAGTCTACTCTACCATACCTTATCTTCACCCAATCGTTGAAACCCAATCTATTGACCCATGGTAGCTCGCATCTTTTATCATCAGTGGTGGACTTCCATTGGTATGACATATTTCCCATTATTTCTTTACTACCTCCACCATTACACTCATCACCGTAAGGTTTACAAGATGCCCAAAATGATTCTCCGTCTTTATTACAAATTCTAATCTTCTCGCACCAATGTTCATTGTCAAGCTTATATCTTCCTTTACCATTCATGTCATGATCGATCCTATCCTCATTTCTCTTGAGGTCTTTAGTGTCATCATTGGTGAATGAGTCATCATCATCGATGCGATTCCCTTTTTCCCAAATCTCCATTTTCTTGTCCCTATCAACCTTACCATAGACGATTTGTATCCATTCGTCGAAAGCTATAGTTCATTTCCATTTCAAATTCCTTCTAAATTGATCGAGAGTAGAAGCCCAAAGATGTTTATTACCCCGTAACCTTTCTTCATTACCTCCCCCATCACAAAGCTCCTTACTAGGGTCGCATGATGGCCATAGATCATAAGATCTCCTCTTATCAACCGGAATGGCAACACACCAATGGTATTTTGTTTCAAGCTTAATCGGAATTCTAGATGGGTTCTTGTGTTGTCCAGTCTTAACTTGGGGATGACTTGTAATAATCTTGAGCTCTTCGATTCTTATTGATGCATCCTCCATTGTATTGGCGACAACCTTTACCTCTAGATCTTTGTTACGCCGTAATTCATCTTGTGTGCTACGGCGTAACTTGGTTCTGTCTTGCAAAGATATTTTAGAAAAAGTGTCAAGAGGTTCGTCGTTCATAGGTACAGCCACGCAAACTTTAGCTTTCTCAATCACCATCTGTTCCTGCACGTCTTTTGATAACAATTCGATCTTTGCTTCAAGGTTCTTGAGAGTCTCGTCATAGGTTCTTAGGTTAGCTTCAGTCCCTTCTTGAAAACTCTTAAGCCAGTGTTCCCTTTCAGTTTCTCTCTTAGCAGATTCTTCTAGGAACTTATTGATAGATTCCTCAAGAGTGGGCCTCCTTTCTTCATACGGAGGTCGGTTACTAAATCGGGAATTGAATCCTTGCGTTCCCATATGATATCCATTACCCTGAAAAGGTCTTCCGTCTCCATATTTGACTTCTTCAACCATTTTCTCTTCCTCGTTCAACGGGCAATCCTTTGCAAGGTGAGCTCCTTTACAAATTTCGCATCCAACTTGGATAGCATGCACGCTTTCCTTGAGTTTCTTCATTTCTATGCCAAGATTCTCAAGTTTATTTGTTAGAGCGTTCATACCTTCCAAACTTCCACCTGTACTCCTAGTGCTTCCTCCATCGTGCCACTTCTGTGAGTGGTCGGCCATGTCTTGAATAACATCAAGGGCTTGAGCATGTGTTATTCCCGGGATAGGTCCTTGGGAATCGATCATTTGCCTTGTTGCGATATTAATGCCCTTGTAGAATATGTTGACCTTCTGTTGGTTGTTTAAGTCATGTGTCGGGCACCTGTATAAGAGGTCATTGTACCTATCCCATCCATGGTACTGATTAGGCGAAAAGTGTTACGCTTTTAGGGGGTCATTTAATCCCTAAATCGTTATTTTATGATCAAATATTGACTTAAATCGTTCCTTTTGTCATTTTAGGTACTTTCAGGAGGAATTATGGAAAACATTTCATTTTGGACGTTTTTGGAGCATAAAAGTGAAGAAAATGACAAAGTCTCAAATCATGCTGGAATTCCTACCTGACGGAGTCAGACTTTGGATGCTGACGCCGTCACCTGAAGACAAAAGAGTGGATTCAAACTCTACTAGATGACCACGGAAGGATTCAACATGTTTACACCTGACGGCGTCAGGTGTTACAAGTTCTAGGCCGTCAGGTGTTAAGTTAAAGAGAGACGGACCAGAAGGTTTTAAAGGCTGACGGCGTCAGAAGTAGATATAGGTGATCCGATAACCCTAGACACGGCGAGTTGACGGCGTCAGGATTTATAACCTGACGCCGTCAGAATGTATTTTCTATATATACTTTAGGATTTTTCTTCATTAAAGTGTGTAACTTTTGGGAGAACTTTAGGGATAAACCCTAGGTCGAATTTACTGCCTTTTTCAAGGGTTTTTCACCCTTGTTTCATCCATGATTAATTAAAGATAAGTCTTCCATCAAATCATTCAATATGTCTATGTGTTGTTTGATTATATCTTATGCTTGTCTTTAAATTAACATGCTAGGCTAGGTTTCTCTTGTGTTTGCTTAGATCTAATGAAACCTAGCTATTGATTACTTGTTGTTGGTTTGTTATTAATTGTTGTGGGTGGGTGATGTCGATGTTAGGCTTAAGAAAACTGGCTAACTTCCAATTGGTGACTTGCTTGAACGTCTTAAGAAACATGAATCGGATGTGTACTACGATTATTTGGTTGTATTTAATGCATAAGTAATTACTAGTGATTTCATGGTTTGGATACTAAACGTGTCGCTATAGAATGAAGTTTGCGCTTATAGAGTTAGGGAAGATCGTACACGGCCCTACGAATGGTATTAAGGAATACAACCCGTCATCCACACAATTGTAACAAACCAATTAACCGGTAAAAGATAGCTAGGGAGTAGTGAAATCTAAGTAAACACACTTTTCTCCATATTAGTTTCACAACCACTTTTATTTTCTTTTTATTTTATTTTATTTGCATTAGTAGTTATTTGGGTTAGTTGACTAGCAACTAATTCCCCCCACTATTCCAAATACCCGAGATTTTTACTTGCTTTCCATAAAATATAAAAATACAAAAAGAATCATCCTTCACCCTTAGACCTAACTAGAGTAGTTTTCAATCCTAACGACACTATTCCCCGAGAGAACGATCAATCCCCCGGTACTTGCCACTTCACTATACTACATCAGTCAGGTACACTGCCTGGTGGGGATTGCAAGCTTCTCAAGATCCCTTGAGAGGTAAAATCTACTGCGTAGGTCGCAAACCACGCATCAAGTTTTTGGCACCGCTGCCGGGGAATAGTTATTGCTTAGGTTGAAATTTATTTTTATTTAGGCCTACTCATTAGATTCCTTTCTAGTGAGATTTTATTTTATTTTTTTAGGTTTTCTTTAATCTATCTTTTTCTGCCCAACCCTTCGCTCAAATCTTCCTTGGCCATCATGGTAAATGAAGATCTCTCTAATCTTAGAGTCACTAGGATTCGTAGTTCCATAAGAGACCTTATCCCACCTTACGCAGAACCTGAAAGGGAAATGCGTAGATTAAGACAACACTCCTCAACATCCGAACCAATTGGCATCACCATCAACTTTGATGAAGCCCTTTCTGAGGAGGAATCTAATCATCACACTACACCACCTAGCCCCCAATCCAATCACGATACGAAAATTTCCGAGAATCCTACCCCCAAGTGCCTCAAGGATTACTCTTCTCCCACTCCTCGTGGCTTTTCTAATGCTATTGTCTTTCCAAATGAACACACAGAAGGGGTCTTGCGTGCAACCGATGTTTGGCTTGTCCAAAGTGTATGCAAGTTTCATGGATTGAAAACTGAAGATCCAATCCAACACATCAAAGATTTCCTGAAAATAGTGGACACCATCTATGCGGACGGGGCCACTAGAGATACCTCCCGGCTACGATTCTTTCCTTTTACCCTTCAAGATAAAGCCAAGGATGGTATAACAAGCTTCCTTCTGGGTCCATCTTCACGTGGGAACAACTTATTTCAAAATTCTATGAAAAATTCTTTCCCATAGGAAGAACTTCAGCACTTAGAGACAAACTCCTCCGATTCCGCGTTGGATAAGCAGAGCCCATTTATAAATCCTGGATTAGATTCAAGGACTTACTCCAAAAAGTCCCTCACCATGGCATAGACCTTTGGCTCCAAGTTCAAAATCTTCTATGACCATATCAATATCCTCACGAGGCAAACCATTGACCAAGCGGCCGGTGGTAAGCTACGTGATCTAAGTGCGGAACAATCATGGGAACTCATAGAAGATCTTGCTCTCTATGACAACAAAAGTTGGAATGATCCCCGTGGTTTGAACAAAACGGTCAAGGCAATATCTTTGCCTTCAAATCATTCAAGCACTTCCGACCGTAGGATCATGGAACTTGAGGACCAAGTCAAGTTTCTCATCAAATCCTACGATGCTCCTAAACCTTCAAGCCAAGTGAACAAAATCACTTTTTCATGTGAGTATTGTAGTGGTCCCCACGACACTCGTGATTGCATGGAACTCCCCGAACAAGCTTTTGCGGACTACGCATCCTCGCGTACCGACGGAGCGGGAAAAAAGTGGTACACTTTCAAACCCGAGCCAAACCCTTACGGTGATTCTTACAACCCCTCTTAGAGAAATGACCCAAACTTTAGGTGGAAACAAAACCAAAACACGCCCCAAAACAATTCTTCCAATCCACCTAATCGTTTCCAATCAAACGGTTCATCCTCAAACCGTAGTTTCAACAACAATCATTCTAATAACTATGGTAGTACCAATAACTTTGAAGGATTGATGTCCAATTTTATGCATCTCAAGACGCTCGTATATCCAAGTTTGAATCCGATTTCAAATAAAAAAAAGCGAGATGACCAATAAGATTGACACCTTGTTAAAAGTTCTCAATGACCGAGAATTGGGAGCCCTCCCAAGCGACACGGTCAAGAACCCGAAACTAAACGTTAACGCCATCTCTTCGGTTTCGTCTCCTAGTTCTTGCCCACAATACTATTCGGTCAATGCCATAAGCACGTGTTTCAAGCAAACCCAAATTCCTCAAAGAGACCACGAAAGTAGAATATCCAACACTAAATTGGTCAATAACATAGTTGAAACGCCGCCCACTCAAAACCTTGACGAAGAATTCAAGGAGCTCCACCTTGAACTTCCGGTTATTAATGTTTTGGCACATGCTCCTTACTATAATGCCCTTGGAAAAATATGAGAAGAAGCTCAAGTTAGGTGACAAAGGGACCGCCTTCGTTCAAAACAAGTTACCTAAGAAATTAGATGACCCGGGCTTATTTGTCCTACCTTGCAAGATCGGTAATTCAGAAGCTTATGATATATTAGCCGATCTTGGATCAAGCCTTAACTTACTTCCACTACCTTTTTACACCTCCCTCAAACTAGGAAAGCTAAAAGAAACTGAAGTAGTAATAGGCTTGGCGGATGGAAGTGTAGCATACCCGGTTGGAGTAGTAAAGGACGTGTTAGTACACATAGGAAAATTAACTATTTTAGACGATTTTCACGTCCTTGACATGGTTAGCGACCCTACATGTCCTTTATTGATAGGAAGAGGATTTCTAGCTACCGCAAATGCTATGATTGATTGTAAGGGATCTAAAATAGCGGTAGGAGAAGGAGAAACTTGGTCGGTATATGATGTTAAGAAACACGCCTATGACACCTATGAGGAACCAATGCCTCATTGGGCAGATGTTAATAGGAGACCCTCTAGATACGGACCATGGGTGAATAGAGACTTCATAGGACCCCAACGCCCATTCTACCTCTAGATACGTCGTAGTCTACATGTGTTGTTATGCTGTAGCTTGAGTCTTAGATCTTGGATTACTCTCGTGGTCACTGCTACGCCGTAACTCCATAATTATGTTACGGCGTAGCCACTAATTTGAGGGATTCTTTGAAGACTTGAGTTGTTACGGCGTAGCTCAGTAGTTTGGCTACGCGGTAGCTCTTGATCCGCGTTGACTTTGGTCTTCATATTCAAATTCCTAGCTACGGCGTAATGGAGAGTGAATGTTACGCCGTAGCTTCTTCCAGCATACTATAATTGTACATCTTTTGCGAGTTCTTTCCAATTTCCTCATCTCTTTAGCTCTTATGCTCATTTGTAACCTGGATACAAAATATAAAGAAATTAAAGTATATATCCATATACTAAGTAGAATAAATGAGCATATTAGGGGGAAATTGACACTTAAATATCAGGATTATTTGATGTCACCAGGTTTGAATAGTTTTTACCGTTTTATAAGCCTTTTTAAAAATATTGATTCGTTTACTTGATGTAAGATCAAACAATAAGCAAGCAACTAAATAAGTAAATGCAAGATGATGCAAATGCAAGATAAGTGAAGGAAAGAGCAAATCAAAGACGTAAGTATTTATAGTGGTTCGGCACGAAGCTTCTTTCTTCATCCTACTCCATTCCCCGAGTATCAAACTCGAGAGTTCACTAGCACTATGTTAACAAGCTCCCTTTCGGCGGAGAAAACCTTACTACGTCGCTTATGATCTTTACCGATACTAAGCTAGATATCGAGTCCTTGTCGAGGTAGGACCAACCTTTCTTCACAGTGTATTTTAAGGCCTAAAAATACTAACCGAACTCATTAATTTAGTGTATGATGATGCCTAACAACTTTGGTATATGATAGTGAATTATAATGACACAACATTATACAACAACGTACAATAATGTATACAAACTAACAACTATGACACTTTGAAGCTTGGAAGTCTTCTTGTGTTCTTCACTTGTGAATAATGTGACAAACAGTGGATCACTTGTAATGGTTATAAGACAAATGTAATGATCAAAGAATGTGTCTATGAATGTATGCAATAATGTGTGTGCATATACTAGAGAGAAGATAGAAATGAGTGATGTAAAATGTGTGCAAAATGGTTCCCATTTGTAGGCAAAATTTCTGCTTGATTTTTGCATGTTGGTAGATCCACGGATCCAATTGTTTGGATCCGTATTTGTTAAGTTGGGATTCGCCACATGCTAGCAGACAAAATTTTATCTTGTGTGCTAATCCAAAAATCTTTCCAAATCATTCTTATGTAATAATATGTAGTCTAGTTTAGATATGTTTTGATTTAGTTTATAGAAGGTAAATCTAGTTAATCATTAATATGGAAAGATTTGCTGGATTTGGTAAGATTTGTTTTCAAAAATAGTTTAATCACTAGTGATTAGTTTTGTCCTATATGCTTAATGGTGTCTTATTCACTTAATATATTAGTTAATAATCTAAGTGGGATTACTTGGAAATCATTTTACTTTATGTGGAAAACATTTGTCAAGTTTAAGTGTAAGTAAAATTGTATACTTAATTATGAACTAGTTAGCAAATGTTTAATGCAATATGCATGCAAATGAGTTCTTTGATCATTAACCATGTTTTATAATTCCATTATCCATACCTTAAGTGATTGACATTGAAATGAAAAATTATAACTAATAACTTGTTTACGTAAACTTTTGTGTAGTATAGTTTTATATTTTTCATCATCAAAACATTGAGAAATCGTATGATAGAAATAACCTTTTTACGCAATATTTGTATTAACATGATTGTATACCACTCATGGACAAGTCATGAATCACGTTTATATAAAGCAACTTACTGTACATGTTTTATGCGTTTATGTTTTCAGTTTTACGCTTTCTTTCCAAACTAAGCAATTAGCTTACGTTACTTCATGTCATGCTTTTAGGTGAGGCAAGTGATGATGCCAAGGTTAAAGGAAAAGGTCTCTTAGGATATCTAACGGTGATGCTCGGGTTGGTAACGAGCATTCTATAACCCTCCCCTTGATATGGCTAGTCACACTCAATTTGTCTTTTGAGTCGTGTCGAGTATTTTTCATAAATGTTTATGTTATATATAGAACTTGTGATGTATGTGCATAAAATTAGTGTTTGAAATAAATCCAAAATTACCCATTTATAAGTGTAATGGGTCTAAACATGTATGAAACATCCATGTATTAGTTTGGTTGTATTTAGTAATATATATGTTTAGTTTATGCCAATTTACATGTTTCAGAAATGGGTCATAAAAGCATATTTTAGAAAATGCAAGTTGGAGTCTCAGAACTCCTATAAGACGTATAGAAGCATACAACGCATAGGGCTAAGTCTTATACGGCGTATACAGCCTGATGTAAAAAAATTTATCCCGGGCGTTTCATTTACCTCACTAAACTTCTGTAGATATCAAAACAATACAATTCAAACATTTATGTGGATGAGGTTCCATATACAAACACAACCATCCGTGCAAAGTAAACCTGATTAAGAGACCTCAGCAAACCGAGGACACTAGATACCAAGGCATTGTACAAACATAACTCGATATAAACCACACAACGATACTTCATAATACCCAAGAGATTGACATAAGCAAAAGAAAAACTAACGCAGGGTAACACGTGATCCCCGCCTATTTGTCACATCTTGGGCTATTTAGCCTCCGTTTTTCACTCCATTTGTTCATCCATCTTTCACACACAACCTTTTCTTTTCCCTCAACTGAATCACCATCCTTAAATTGCGTTTTCCAATTGTTGGTGTCCTAGTTGGTAGAAACATTTACATTAGTTGGTCTTGTGCCATGAATAATGTAATTCAGTTGATGAAACACCTACAAGAAAGGCACTGACCCACAAAGGGTGATGTTTCCCTTACTATTTTTCGGTTAAAGTTCATATCAACTATCTAACATACAACAAAACTTGATATTGTTCCATGTGGTCTCGTGCAAATCCAAATGAGTAAATGAATGAGGTTTTCTCTGTTCAAATTACTCGAGGGAGGGTGGAGTCTTTTATTATGATGTATGTGTCCAAACTTGGCTAACCCGTGATTGTTTCTAAATCCTCTCCCTATANACATTTAATCTCTTAAATGGACACTACATACACTATTAAGTGCGATATGTTTGATACTTCTTAAGCAGAAAGTATATGATTAGTCGTAATGAGATCAACTTGAAGTTAAGTAGTCAACTAGCGCTTCCGGTTGTGCGCGGACATTAAAGGGTGTTCACAAGGGAGTGTTTATTGAGTCTCATATAGATGTAATCCTATTAAGAACCTGACTCGAACAATTAATCCCGACTATAGAATGACAAGGACGTTGCAGATATCGTCCCGTAAAATCTTTGAGGGTATTCTGGTAGACATTAGGCAACAGCCTGCTAATCTGCTATAAAGATTGTTTGTAGATCTTTCTTTATCTACCCGGAAAACATGAACTTTGAGGGGATTTGTGTGACATCAAAATTTATAAGGGTTCACAAGTACAAACTAGCAAAAAGTTATTTGCACTTTTTTTCTCAAAGGATTATCTTCCATTCTTTTCTCTCACATCATTCTTTATGAAGATGAAATTTTGATACAATCCCCTTTTCTGTTATGTCTCTTTTTTCTCGAAAAGTATTGCTGGCCACACCTTACGACGTCTGTTCTAACATTGCAAGATCCATGATTTTGATAAGCACTTTTAGGGATCAATTAAGTTACGGTAGAAGATTACAACTAAGTAGGTCAATCAAGAAGATAAGAAACATAATTACGAAGCTTTAGTTGAATTATCAATGGAGTGGAATGTTTGTTAAGTTGGAATGAACGATTACAAGAGGAAGAGCTTACAAATCAAAAGCTAATTCACCAAATGAACAACCTAAAACTATTTAAACTATATTTTGGCGCGAAAGTTAGTTATGAGCTGTTGGAGTCATACACGTGCACCTCACATGCCTGGTTTAACCCACTCATGTGCAACTCACGTGCCAAACAACTTACTAACTCTTTTCATGCCTATCATTCCACTCCTTTTGAAAAGTTTATCTTGTCCTTAAGATGCACTTTTGCAACTCTATCACTGACTCCCATGTAGCATCATCAACTATTCCATTGGCCTATTGAACTAACACATACACTTCTGCAACATTGCCTTTCTTAGCCAATCTTCTGTCCAATATTGCCACTTAGAAGTATCACTAGGAGGTAAGCTTCCACGTTGTTGGTCTGGACTTGGGTGTATGCACTTTTTGAGCTGAGAGACATGAAATGATGAAAAACATCGTGTATTTGAGACTCACTTGGTAGTTCCAGCTTGTAAGCCACTTATCCAACTTTTTGAATGACTTTGAAAGGACCAAAGAACTTTGGTGGGAACTTAACTAACAATTTGAGATACACCCAATCTCCGCAATCAAATTCTGTCTCTTCTGTTCCTATCAGCATGGGACTTCATTCTGTCTTGTGCCCTTTTTATATGAAATTTCAATGTCGCCACAACTTATTCTCTTTCACTTAAAGTTCTATCCACCATTTCCACCTTAGTTTCTCCCCCAATATAAGGAATACGATAGTTAGTTTGTATAGAGGTGTCTTTCCCTACACAACTTCAAAAGGAGTAGTTTGTATAGCAGTGCGATAGTTAGTGTTGTACCACCATTCAGCCAAAGGTTACAACTTACACCATTGCTTAGGTTGTTCACGAGTCATACACCTAAGATAACATTCCACACATGTATTGACCACAGTTTTGACTATTGTTTGTGGGTGATAAGAAGTGGACATATTCAGCTTGACTTGCAACAACTTGAATAATTCCTTCCAAAACAAACTCACAAATACCTTGTCTAAGAACACCTGAGTCACTTGTGTTGCACTAAAAGGATGTGACTGTGCCATGAAATGAGCGTATTTGCTCAACCTGTCAACTACCACAAAGATAACATCCTTACTTTGTTATTTGGGAAGTCCTTCAATGAAGTCTGTCTAGAAATGCTTGTCCATATACTGTTAGGAATTCGTAGAGGTTGTAGCAGTCCTGGATAAGCTTCCAAATTTGGTTTAAACCTTTGACACACATCAGAACTCCTTACAAATTGCTTAACATCTTTCCTTATCTTCCTCCAATAGATTATAGAACAAAGCTTGTTAGTGGTGACTTTGACTCCTGAGTGTCCCCCTACCGGTCCACCATCCAGCTTCCAAATTTGGTTTAAACCTTTGACACACATCAGAACTCCTTACAAATTGCTTAACATCTTTCCTTATCTTCCTCCAATAGATTATATAACAAAGCTTTGTTAGTGGTGACTTTGACTCCTGAGTGTCCCCCTACCGGTCCACCATAAACTTGAGCTAACAATTCATTTCTCAAGTCTCCATTGTTGCCTACTACTTTACCCTTTCTCCTCAACTGCTGATTACTCCATGACCTTAAACATTTAATGTCAACTGCAACTTAGATATTAATATCTGCAAGGATTGATTTTGTTCCCCTCTCTTTATCACCCTTTGGTATAGATGAGTAGAAATGACAGAAGTGCTAACCATACTTAAAAGTTCACCAGGATTTTACATTCTAAATAAGGCATCAGCAGTGACATTATCCACCCTTTCTTATAAACAATCTCATAATCAGAGCCCATAAGCTTTGGTAACTGTTTGAGTTGAGCTAGAGTAGACATTCTCTCATCCAACAAGTATTTAAACTGAAATGGTATGTTCTTATCTTAAAGTGCCTGTCCAACAAGTACCCTCTCAATTTCTCCAATGCTCTTCTCATATGCGGACTTTAACTATTGGATGACCTTCTTGAAGTAAGACAGCCCCTATTCCCACCCTATAGTAAACTCTGTTAAAATCAGATAACCTTAACACTAAAAGTTGTTTATGCATCACTTGTCTAAACCAATCCTCCTTTCTTCAATAACTGAGTCAAAGGTTTGCTCACAAGTGCATAACCTCCTATAATACCCTGAAAACCCTAAAAATCCTCTTAACTATTTAGTATTTTTAGGAATAGGCTAATTAGCCATAGCTTGCATCTTAGTTGGATATGTGGCCACCCCTTTTTTAGATATAACATGTCCCAAATATTCCACTTGATTAGTCCCAAATAAAACCATCTCACAACCCAGCAAATAAGGTGAACTCGACATCTTTTAATAAAGATAACTTTTGTTAAATTGAAGACAACATTCCCAAGGATGCTGATTTCGATGTTAGTCTACCTATTGAGTCGGTTCAAGAGGTGAACGAGAGGTTAAAAAATTCGCTATATGGGTACTTTATTGGTAAAAGACTTGCGTTTCTCGTAGTTGAATGGTTTGTGCGTAATAATTGGGTAAAGTATGAAATTGAGAAAGTTACGATGAACGCAAATGGATTCTTCTTTTTCAAGTTCTCGTGTATACAGGGTGCAAAATCTCTTTTACGGGATGGTCCATGGATGATTCGTGGAATTCCAATTTTTCTTAACAAGTGGTCGTCTGAGATGTCTTTTAAAAGATGATTTGTCTTGTGTTCCAGTTTGGGTGAAATTCCATGATGTTCCTTTGGTTGCTTACACTTTGAATGGGTTGAGCTTGGTTGCTTCAAAGATTGGTACTCCTATGCTTCTTGACTCGTATACTAATAAAATGTGTTTGGAATCATGAGGTAGGAGTAGCTATGCTAGAGCTTTGATTGAAGTTAATGCATCTAATGAATTTCATGATACTTTAGTGTTGGCCCTTTCCTAAATTAAAGGGAAGTGGATATACAAAGGAAACTATTCGTATCGAATACGAATGAGAACCTCCTCGATGTAGTACATGTTTGTTATATGGACATCTTATTGATGAGTGTCCCAAAGCTACACCTAAACGTGTAGTAAATGCGGTTGGAAAAGGCAAAGGTCCAACTTCGGGTGCTAC
Source organism: Artemisia annua (assembly GCA_014162995.1). Classification (NCBI taxonomy): domain Eukaryota; kingdom Viridiplantae; phylum Streptophyta; class Magnoliopsida; order Asterales; family Asteraceae; genus Artemisia; species Artemisia annua. Next base: position 134,643 of record LBNU01023793.1, read on the forward strand.
TAAGGAGGTGTCGAATGATGGGTTTACCACTGTCAAGCGGAAAGGATCTCACTATAAGCACGTCTTTTGAGAGAGTGGAGTATAGGCAAGTTGTTAAACAACAATCTACTAAAAAGGCATCAAGTCAAAATGATAACACCAACGTGGCCTCTACTTCCAAACAACCTACGAAGGTTAGTAATGTGTTAAACACCTCGAATACTTTTGATGCTCTTAATGAGATAGATGATATAACAATGGATAATGTTAAATCAAGTGGCGATACTATTTCGCCTAATGTTGAACAATCCTTTACTTCGAATAGTAAAGATTCGGATTTTGGTAATGGAATTGGGAACATGGATAAACAGGCAAGTGCAACTATTGATTCATTTGGCCGTCCAAGTACTACATCTCTCGTTGAAAAGATTAATAATCTAGAAAGTCAAATGGTTGAGGGGAAACTTGTGCTTCTGGGTGATGATGGGAAGCCGCTTCCTATGCAAAAAGAGGCTAATGTGGGACACGTTGGAAACAATGAAAGCACCCCTAGCTAATAACACACCTGACATGGTTAAAGGTGGAAAAAAGGTAGGTAATCCGTTTTCCAAGGTTGGGAATTTGGTTATTTCCGATAATAAGTAATAGTGATGATGATGATATTTTACGGTGCTAAAAATGGTAGTGGAGCAGGCATGAAGAGCTTATATGAGCGATGGAAGGAAGACACCAATGATCAAGACCCTTATTATGATGATACCTTTGATGACTATCGTTTGACTAGTGCCCAAATGAAGTATGCTAATGCATATGACATTAATCTTTGTGGTCAAATTGGATAGGTGTTTATTTTATTTTGCTTAAGTATGGCATGTCATTTCTTATGCTAGTTTGGGTCTTAAGCACTGTAGGCGCGTTTGGTTTGCCTTTTTGGGCTGAGGTGTGGGACTCACCCACACCCGTTGTACTTAATTGTTTTTTTGGAGTAATAATATTTTACCGGGGGTAACCCTTTTAACCCCCCCAAAAAAAAAAAAAAAAAAAAAAAAAAAAAAAAAAAAAAAAAAAAAAAAAAAAAAACCCTAAAGGCAAAAACATCGCGTCCAGTATCCAAGACTCGTTACTTAAAATTTTCAACATCCCACGCCTTCACATTTAGCCCTTACACATACTTTCTAATCCATAGTAAAAGCAAAAACAAGTGTTCCTTAAGTCACTCTACTTAACAAAATTATCAAAAAGCATCTCATATCCCTAAAATTGCTTTTATATTTTCAATTTTTTTTTTACTCCAGACATGGGAACATCCATACACATTTACCAAATCGTAACACTTCCCAGTCAACAGGTAACCTTTTAGTTGTTAACAAATTGCTTGTGCCCCCAAACAAAGCCTTAACAACAAATGTATTGCTATGAGATTTACCCTTTTTGGGGTGGGTTATTGAATCCAGGATAGGCGTCGCTCACTTGGCTAGTTTTAATAGACGTGGGACTACGAACCCGCAATACGGTCCCACTCCTAAAACACCCATCCTCCTTACAACAATTATCCACCATAGAACTTTGGAAATCAAATCTTGGCCAACATAACCTATGCTGTAACTGATAAGTGGTGTTACCATTACCCATTTGGTCGATTGCAAAACTAAGCCCAGTTGATAATTGCTAGCCATTTCATCCATTGCTAGCCATTTCATCCCATTTGATCTCTCTCTTAAGATACCTCCGAGTTTTCATCATTCAAGAACCATTGGGTTTACTTAAGGGTCAGCCATATCTAACTAACTCGGGGATTACCCCGGTACAACAAGATGTAAAGATTCTCCTTAATATGATTCAATTGTCACTAAATATTAAGATAAGTTCTTTTTTGTTGAATGAATTGAATCCTACACCATATTTCGTGGATTGGAATATAGAGTGAAATGAGTTTTGTAGAAGAAACTATTTTTGGATTGGAAACGTTATTTTGATCTTCAGAACAATTAACGATTAAGCCGTATATACCTGAAATTTAACCGGAAATTGTAATAGAATGACTGTTGTAACGTGGATTTTGGTTGTTTGATGGTGCCAAGAATGCTCGATACTATTTTGATAACGGCACTTCTAATGGGATCAAATTAAGTTTTCGGTTAAGAAGATTAATACATATTAAGTAGGGAGTCAAAGGCCAAGGGAGAGAAGAAATAAGACAAGATTGAAACGAAGCCTTTAGTTAATTATCAGTCAAGTGGAGTGGAATTTTGTACATTATAGTTTGAATTGAACGATTACAAGGAGGAAGCGTATTAACAGAGTCAAAAAGCTAAATTCATTAAAATGAACAACTAACTATTTGAAACTATATGGTGCCAAAGTTAGTTATGTAGTCCTGTCTTGGAGTAATGGTAAGTATGACTGTAGGAGTAAAATATACCGCCGCACGCTCAACAATGCCTGGTTTTAAAGCACTCATGTGCACCTCAATTACGTGCCAAACAATTTTTTTTTTTTTTTTTTTTGGGTAAGAGGGTTTATACCCCGGTGAATATATAAGTAAAATGATAGTGTTGTTAAGTACATTGGGAGGAATGGTATATGAGCCACCTTAAGAAAACCTAACAAAGACAGCTCTATAGGGCCCTGCTTTGCCACATAGCACAAAACATAACAACCAAAAGAACCGGAATACAAAAAAACCCGCAACCACGATGAGGACTATCGCAAGAAAACGAAATACACACAAAGGACTCTAAGATAGTACTAACTATCAGCCACCAATAATGATATAATACCGAATTCTTCCACCGTCCTAATAATGCCTGTTCAACCACCGAAGCCTTTTTCTGAACCTAATTGGATGGCAGTCTTTAGCCTCTAAATAATTTATCAGCCACATCTTGGACATACTGCCGTCCAGATTTCTTTTTCACCACCAGGCGCCTCGCCAGCCTCTCCGACTCCTTTCAATGTAAGAAAGTGGCACCGTTTTTTCTATCGGGGTTGAATTTATTTTGATTGCGATTATGCGTGTTTATGACTTCCGTTAAAGTCTTGATTTTGCATCTTCGTACTCTGGGCTTCTACTGACTTGGGGTGTTTCACCGGTATTCGATCTATTGTTATTCTTTGATAATTGTTGTGACCTGTACCCTTCTGAACCTTCGGTGAGAACTTTGGATACCANAAAACAAAAATTAGGACACTTTGTGGTCTCCTGTTTGATTCTCGTGCACATCAAGTAATAAACATATTCATTTCTCCATGTAATATAAAAGAACCACAAAAAAATTTGTTGAATGATGACAACATTGGAACCACTTTGGAGGAAAGAAGATGAAAGAAGGGAGCCAAATAAATTGCATAATTTTCTTCTTGGAGATCAGTGATTTTGCATAGCTATTAATCCATAAAAATGTTGATCATGCTTATACTGTTCGTATAGTATCAAGATGTCCATGAAACTGCTGCCGGGGCTCTTTGGAATCTTGCTTTCAACCCAGGAAATGCTCTGCGTATAGTGGAAGACGGGGGAGTGCCAACTTTAGTTAATCTTTGTTCTTCATCTTCATCAACTATGGCGCGTTTCATGGCTGCATTGGCTTTGGCATACATGTTTGATGGCAGGTATGATATTATTTACTAAAACTGGACTGTTTGTTCTTCTGTTTCTGAAGATATATTAGGATCTATTTGGTTCCACCATTTCCCTTTGCATTTTGTCATTATTTGTTTTCCTCATGTAAAGTAAACTGGCTCAAATCTTCACTCCACATATGTGGAGTCCGTAATATAAAAATGCTAATTCCCTTAGTTGAGTATGTACTTTTATTGTCATGATAAAAAATCTGTTTTTGTGATAATCTTTTGTGCTGACACTTAATAGAAAAAGGACCATTTTCAGTTAGCCCATTGTGATTTGTTTCGCTTTTTAGTATATGTCTTGATCTATGGTATGATAACATGATAAGAGTAACTAGCCATTGCTCACATATGTAACAGTCATGTTGTCGATCATGTTTAGTGTGCATCTTCTGGGTTGACGTTTTGGTCTTGGTTTAAGAAAGTTTAAAATTTATAAATAAATAAAAGACGATAGAAAATTATAACGAGGTTTTTTGGTGTTGGACAGAATGGATGAATTTGCTCTGATAGGGAGTTCATCAGAAGAAACTTCAAAGAGGATTAACCTAGAGGGGGCCAGAAGAACGGCCTTAAAACATATCGAAGCTTTTGTGCGTACGTTTTCTGACCCACAAGCTTTTTCGGCTGCTGCTCTATCATCAGCTCCAGCAGCATTGGCACAAGTTTCAGAATCGGCTTGCATTCATGAAGCAGGTCATTTAAGATGCAGGTTTGCTCCCTCTATTTCTGTGAACTTGGTTGGGTCAGTTTTGGGTGTTTTTAATAGAACAAGACTAATTTTTTTGGTTAGGCCAAATTTTAATATTTGATGCTCATTATAAGTTCATAACATTTTCAGTGGAGCTGAAATAGGAAGATTTGTAGTGATGTTACGAAATCCTTCATCAGTACTCAAGGCATGCGCTGCATTTGCCCTTCTTCAGGTAAAAATCGGTCGAATCCTTTGATACAATTTATATTAAAAAAGCAGTGCTCTTATTTTGTCGTAACATCTTTCAGTTCACTTTTCCGGGAGGGCGTCATGCAGTCCACCATGCGGGCCTCTTACAAAATGCTGGTGCGGCTCGTGTTCTAAGAGCTGCAGCTGCTGCAGCCTGTGCACCATTAGAAGCGAAAATATTTGCAAGAGTTGTACTCAGGAATCTCGAGCACCACCAGGTAGGATCTCAAGTGTAACGTAACTCAACTGAACACAACATTTATGATAAAATGCCAGAGTCAAAGTTATGTACATTTTAAGTGAACCCCTTCCCCCAACCTTCTCTGTGATCGTATGCGAGTGTATGATCTTGTTTTATCGTAGTGAATAGGTCTTTTTATTTGACTGTAGGTTTGTATGAGATTTGATTTTGTATTTAGTCATTTATAGATCAGTAGTTTCATACTATGCCCTAAACAATACCATAGCTATGAATTATCAACATGTCGTTTCAAGAACTTGGTAGATAAAACATTTGTCAAATGCCTAGACGATGTACATACAAAAGTTTTAGTAAGTACTTATAAATGCGAAGGTTGTCTTGATAATATACCTCTAAATGTCAGATAAATCTCCTACGGGCGAGTTTTATTCCTGGGTTTAGAATGGAAAGAATAGGAGTAAGCATGATTGAAATCATCCATTATAGTTCAAGGCATTAAAGTTATCCGTCAAACTAACCTTTTTTGTCAAAGAGATTATTAGCAACTTCTTAAATTGCAATCAAATGCAGAAGAAAAAAAAGTTCAAGGAAAATTTTTGTACTCGTATTTTTTTTAAAGTGATTCAAGCTTTAAACCATTCTACCTTCTCGAACACATTTTGTGGGGTTTTTTCACCAAAGATTAACAAATGCTAATCAGTAATCAACATTCTTCTTTTAACAGTTACACTTTTATTAAATCACATTGACTTGAACCCTGTAATACATATATTTGTTTCGGCATAAACACATTCTGAGACTAACCGCACCTGTCATATTTACTTGACCATTACTCGATTCTGTATTGTTAACAATTAACGGCACACCATCTCACTCTCCCTTACTAACCATTTAAACTTGTGTACCTCACCTTACTCCTGCCATAGTAATTTTACCTTTTTTTTAAACAGTAAATAACTCGATTCTTAAAAGTGATATAAATAAGTTATAGATATATTAAAGGTAAAGTATAACATAAAACATAAACACAAAGATTAAAAAAAAAATGCAATTTGTATTTTGCCTTAATCTATGCCTTTATAGATATCATATAATCTCGCTTCTCGCCTTCTAAATGACCATGAGACCTGTTGTTGGGTCAATATTTTACCCAAATATTCCCCACAAGTATTTGAACATAAAATAGCCAAATCACTCACTGAATAAAATAGTAAATTGCTATTTCAGTGAGTGACATATAACCTTTAACACAAACAAGTCACTGAGTGAACAGTCACTCAGTGAGTTACCTTCAAGATGTTC
>LBNU01023793.1:141586-152150 GCA_014162995.1 Artemisia annua
AAAAAAAAAATGCAATTTGTATTTTGCCTTAATCTATGCCTTTATAGATATCATATAATCTCGCTTCTCGCCTTCTAAATGACCGTGAGACCTGTAATAGAATCGAGGTTCCTTTTTGTGATGTTTCTCTAATTCAAACGAGGTCTCCTTTTCTTTTTGAGCGACGACCTTTTTGTTTTGTTCTAGTTGTTCTGTTTCTATTGCCATATATACTCAGCTTTTGTTGTTTGATCAGCTTTTTATTGGAAAATAATATAGAGTAGTTGTTTCCACTACTAAAAGGACTACACCGACGGTCAGTTCCGTCTATAGTAATCTGTAGCCAAAAATTGCCAACATAATTATCTGTTGATTCTCCGTTGGTGATTTAGCGACGGAACATTGACGATAATTACAAACATTAACGACGGATTACCAACAAATATTATTGTCTGCATTCTGACGGATGACACCAGTAGTTTTCCTGACCAAACTGTAGTGACAGATTGCCAACAAAATCAAACTTTTTGTTTCGGCGCTAATTTATCTCGTGATTGTACGGCTTAATAAAACTTTTAAAACAATAAACTTGATAATAAAAAAGAGGCTAACAAATTCATCGTCTTATTTCAAGATCCTTAGTGACGGATTACCAATTGAATTTGTGAGTCGATAATCTGTCGGTATTCCGTCGGTATTACACTGTAATCCTGTTGACAATCACTGACGGATTTATGTTCGTCGGTAAATCTGTCACTCTTGCACTGTTTTCTAGTAGTGTTCCATGATTCCTATTCTCTCCATCGTCGTATTTTTTAGAACAACAATTTTAACTATCTCACAATGTTTACACCACAAATCTATCTCACATGTCCTAAGCAGGACTTGAACCCACAATCATTTGGTTGGAGAGCTTATCACATAACATGGGAAAGATTCCGAAGGAGCGGTCGATCACACCCCTTGAGAAGGGTGTTCAAGGACATCGCCAACGTTGCTTTGGTAGTGGGTGATTTGGAAAGTTTCAATCCAAATAATGTTGAAGGCGCGGACAACAAGCCAACAACTTGTTCTTTTGGCTTTGCAACAGTGAGGCACACTACCATTTTTACCCGGTTATATGTGAGAGGGGCTGAGGGGGTCATGTAACACGGGTAAGGATGGAATGATGCGTGCCATGCAGCTTGGACCTCACATTTGAGTTTATGCTCGATTGCGGCCAGCCTAAGAAATATATCACTTTTATTATATTCGTGCTACATGTTGCACAATCTTAAGTGTTGCATCACTTTTGAGATTTTAATTTTTTAAACAATGCATACATGCATGATTAACATTTTTTTATTTCTTATTTTACAATTGGTCTGTCTTATGATATGACTAATTAAATTACGTTTGTTTTATAATCTTAAGTCAACCGTAGTGTTCTTAATCAACACTCATTTGGTTATTAAAACCATATACAGCAGTACTTTACTATCACTTCATCTTTTTTACGAAAAAGTTGCAACATCTTCAACTATAATAAAAGCATTCTTATTATCTTAACTTCAAACAGACTAATAATCCAAAATTTCAAATTCTGGTTAATCAAGTAATGAAAAATTAACAACTAACTTGACGAAAGTAACGTAGGTTTAGCAAACTAACCGGTCAAGCTAACACAACTCATTCGAAGGTTTTGTTTGACAAAATTTTAAATAAATGGTCAAATAGATTGAGGCATGGTCTGTCTAACCTACTACGTACAACAATATAAACCAATAACTAGTCTATATGTTACAAGATTTGGAACATAGTTAATGGCATAGTTCTTCAAGACATTATAAACTTCAATGTACAAACAGTCAAAAACAACGTCGTAGAAGCATATTTGTACTCAAGATTCTCGGAATCTCGTTAATATTTGGAATTGGAGATAATGTTTTGTTATTTTAATACATTGGTTGAGATGGGTAGTGTGGAGGAGATGGCCATTATTAGATACACATGCATGAGATGATGGTGATGGATGGTACATTGGAGGCGATTATTGGTTTTATCAAGGTTATAGTATAAATTGGTCGTTTTGGTACATTTGATTTGGTGTACGTTGCCGTAATGACAATTAGTACATTTATTGACTTGATTGTTGTGGTAGTGACATTTTTAGTATATTTGTTAATTTGGTTGTTGTGGTGATTTGTAGACGAAAGTTAGTGGTTGTAGAATGACCGTGTACGGCGAGACGAGTAGGCGGAATTTGCCCTTTTAGACGGTCGTTCTTTTCGGCGTTGTAGTTTTAATCGAGGAGAGGTGTGAAACATATAGTCACGGTTTAAATATTGAGGATATAATGTTGAAAGTACAAACAAAAATATTTGCAAGTTTTTTTTTTTTTTTTTTTTTCTTTTTCTTTTTTTTTTTTTTTTTTTCTTCTCTTAATATCGAACAAACACTTGGCATCTGCTTCCAAAAGGATAACGTACAATATCGGAAAGTACTACAACCACTCGCAACTGACAGCTTACTTCAGAAGGCAACCGGAACAACGCTCGGCTCTTGTTTCTAACAAATATTTTCTGTTTGGCAAGTATAAAATAAAAGATTAAAAAAGTAAGGGGAAAAAAAAAAAAAAAAAAACTAAATTGTGATGACAGTGTGGTCCTTACCGAAAAGAATAAGTTCTTTGTGCTTTGCAACGTGAGGCAACATCCCGTTTCCACTCAGGTAACGTGTGAACTCGGAGAGGGAGGGGGGGGGAGGGGGGAGGGGGGGGGGGTTGTTAATGCTGTTCACAGTGTGAGCGCGAGCATGTCGGCACGGACCTCACATGCGAGATTATGCTCGGTTATGACTAGCCTAAAAGATATCATCCGCGCATTATGTTACAAGATTTTGGTTCCAGCTTTAATATTATTGTTTTATTTTTATATACAGTGTACATGTAATTATTATTTTTTTTTTCATTCTTATTATTGGTGTGATTTTTGATTAACTTGGGTTTGTTTTAGAATCTACAGTATATGGTATTCTTGATATTTGGTTTTGCCACAATTTAAGCTCTAGATGATTATTTGTGCATAACGGCGATGGTGTATAATGGCATTAATTTGTGTGCATATATATATATATATATATATATATATATATATATATATATATATATATATATATATATATATATATATATATATATATATATATATATATATATATATATATATATATTCTCTTTATGTGTATTAGTGTGTAGTTAGTGTGTGAGAGAGAGAGAGAGAGAGGAAAAAATAAAAATAAAAACACTAGTTGATTAATTGTAACTAAATATTTAAATATTTACTGTAATATATTGCATTACCTTTTATAAGTAAGGGTATTATAATATAATAAAATTACTCATTTTGTAAGTTTTTAATCAAATGTGTTTTTTTTTATGTGTAGTATATATATAGATATAATACTAAACTATCAAATTTTTTTATGTAAAAAGTCAAAAGTAAAAAATAAAAATATTGCAACATATTAAAGGAGTGTTTGTCTTTGCGTTATGGAGCGGATTATTAGATTATCACGTTTGAAAAACGTAATAATTTAGTAAAAGGTGTTTGGATGACAAGTGACAAAAAGCGATTATCTGCTTTTTTGTCCTTTGAAAACGTGGTTATCAAAAAGTAAGTAGTGACCTGTGGGCTGTGGCCACAAAACGCAAATATGGTTTTGCTGTCAATTACGTACGTACCCTCAATTTTCTACTCATACAGCACCACTTGCATGATAATTTTGGTAAATTTACATGATAAGCCATTAAATAATCTAATTTGCCAAACACTCAAAAAATTGATTATTTGATTATTGCGATTTCAAACAACATAATCAAATTCAAACACTATATTTCAAAACCACGGTTTGCAACAGCTGATTATCTGATTATCCGTTTTCAAATCGCATAATCTATTTTCAATAAGCAATCCCAAACACCCCCTAAAATAATCAAGACATTCTCAAAATCTTAACTTCAAACAACCCAATAATCCAAAATTTAAAACTCTGATTAATCATATAAAGAACTAACTTTAAATTGACCGACTTAACAATGTAAATTAGGAAAAACAGACTATATCAAACGTTTAAAAACCAACAGATTTTCAAGATCGTACTAACTCCTCAAAATCTTAACTTCAAACAACCCAATAATCCAAAATTTAAAACTCTGATTAATCATATAAAGAACTAACTTTAAATTGACCGACTTAACAATGTAAATTAGGAAAAACAGACTATATCAAACGTTTAAAAACCAACAGATTTTCAAGATCGTACTAACTCTATTTATGTTCTCTAGCTTTCGTAATTACTGTGACATCAAAGCATAGATTCATCATTCAAGTTCCCTACATGCTTTTATAGCCTAAGTAACACAGGATTTAATTTATCATGCTAACTGGTCAAGCAAACACAACTCATTTGAAGGTTTTGTTTGACAAAATCTTAAATGAATGGAGAAATCAATCAATCAATCATCAGTCTATATGCACGACTATAGCTTTGGAAAATAGTTAATGCTAGCTATAGTTAAAGACACTGGTAAAATTAGACTTTAATGTACCAAATGTTTCGACACCTTAATTTTACTGGTCCAAATGATACAAAATAGGGGATGATAATTACACGGAGAGCAGATTCAATGTTTTGAAACTCTATTCGATTTGGCCGGTTGAACTGCTTTTGGCCGAAAAAATAGGCAAAAAATGAACCGGTTCTTTGAGGTTTCAAAACCGAGTTTTACCCGTCGAGTTTCATGTGACCCAAGTAAACACGGTTGATCAAAGTTGGTCGTATTTGATATTTTTCTTTTAATTTTATGTTACAAAAGATATATGATAAGTTTGGATTGATTGTGGTGATGATAATGTTGTTTTCAGGCTTAAAACTTGTATTATCGTTTAATTGTATGCGTTTGATATTGTATAATATATGTTTTATAAACCTATTATGTGATTAGTATTTAACTTTTTAGGTTTTATGTATGTACGATATTAAATATAAAAGGTTTTATAAGTGTTTGGTGCTCGAAATATTATAATCTACATAAATGAAAAACCGAGTGAACCGGCTGTCGAACAGGTTAAACCGGCGACGTAGTTAAAACATTGAGCAACTTAGGCTGCCCACTAAGGGCGTTGTAAATCGGTCGACAAGCTTCGGTGACCGAATTCGAAATCGGTCGAGCCCATAGTGGGCAAATCGGTCGCCGGTGCAAAATTCCAAATCGGTTGAGCTCGTGACCGAATTCAAATCTAGAAAAAGTGTGCCTTTATTCCTTTGTGAATGTTGCAAATTGTATGGGTCACGTTAGTGAGGAGAGAGGTGAAAATGGGTTGAAGAGAGAGAATGCTGAGGTGACAGTCGGAATGATGATGCAAATTAGGTCACGTTAGTGCTTAGCCTTAATTCTCTCGCAGAAATTAAATGTGAAATGGCTTTTTTGGTTCTTACTATCGTAATCTTTTCTTACCACGTGCTTTCTCTTTCAAGCGTTTTGAGCTTAACATTCAAGTTTTAGTAGAGAATAATATTTCCTATGAATTAACATTGGGCTCCTAAATTCTACCGCTGTGACCATTGAGTCATTTGATAAATCTTTTCTAATAGAATGGATGAGTCCGGCTACAAGAAATAGAATGAATCGTAAAAATTGAAATCGTTGGTAAATAGTAGGGGCGGAATCGAGCAGAGCGGAGCCCGAGCCTGCCAGAGCTCGAGCTTGGCTCGTTTAAGTTTTATAAAGCTCGAGCTCGGCTCAGTTCAAGCCTTATTTTTAAGCTCCAACTCGGTTCGTGGTATCGGCTCATTTATACGATTTGGCAATGAAAAATTAAAGCTCGGCTCGTAATATATCTATTTTGAGCTCGTTAATAAGCTTGTTACGGAGCTTGTTAATAAGCTTGCCTATAATACACTAATTCACCAAACTTAAGAGGTCGCAAATTATCTTGTATATGGCGAAGAAAAAATTACTATGCAAAACACAATCAGAGTTCAATCAATAGATTACAATACATCAAATTCTTTGACATAGAAACTTGACTTCAACTTATTGCAGTGTTTTAGTTTGTTTTTAGCGGCTGTGGTGTTTTAGTATTTCTTATTTGGCAATGAGTGTTGTCACATGGAGATGTGTTTGTCAAAAGGTTATAATGGGTATATAATAAGTGTAAATTAAGTTAACTGATTTAATAATAAAATGGGTAAAAATGATAAAATTGATGTTTAAATTGGGTATATAAGGCGTTATGATTTTTGGTTGGGGAAATATGGCATTTAAGGTTTAATTTGCGTATATATAGAATTAACCTTATATATGTTTAATACTTAAATATCTTAGCGTCGCTTAGGCTCAAGGTTGTAAAAATCGCTAGGCGCTAGTGAGGCGGTCGTGTAGGGCCTAGCAATTAATCGGTTAGGCGGGGATTAATCGGGGATTAATCGGATTGGAATTTTTATGCAAAAATTTTAATTTTTAGATATTATATTATATTATACGTATGAGATAAGTATAATGCATCAAAGTTCAAATATTTCAAGTGTTCAAATATAAACATAATACATAATTCTTCAAATTTTAAAGTCAAACATATATATTACTCGGTTGGTTGACCTTTTTTAAGCGATCTTTGACAGACTTTGTCCGATTAATCAGTTTGTTGACCGATTTTTAAGCGATTTTGACTAATTTTTAAGCGATTTTGTTGACCAACTTTTAAGCTATTTTTTCCGATTAATCGGATTAGACCGATTTTGTCCGATTAATCGGTTTGTTGACCGATTTTTAAGCGATCTTTGACCAAAGCGATTAAATAGGCCGATTATGATAAATCAAGGCGCTTAGTGAGCGATCAGCGATTATGCGGGGATTAATCGGCCGCCTGGACCGATTTTTACAACAGAGCTTAGGCTCGTGAGCCCAATCGAGCTTTGTATATAAAGTTCGGGCTCGAGCTCGTTTAGGCTTGGCTCGTTCAAGTATTTTACCGACTCGATTCCGAGCTTTTTACGGATGGCTCAACTCATTTTCACCCCTAATGNATGCGGGGATTAATCGGCCGCCTGGACCGATTTTTACAACAGAGCTTAGGCTCGTGAGCCCAATCGAGCTTTGTATATAAAGTTCGGGCTCGAGCTCGTTTAGGCTTGGCTCGTTCAAGTATTTTACCGACTCGATTCCGAGCTTTTTACGGATGGCTCAACTCATTTTCACCCCTAATGAAGGAGGAAGGACAACATGGGAGAATATGAAAACGTTAAAATGGGCTGTGGGAGCATAAAAGACCTTTTCAATTCAATTGCCTTGTGCGAAGTGTTTTGTTCCGTGTAAATATCAACTCCCATACAAAATATGTAGAATTAGCTTTTATGCAGCTTTTATACGGAGTGATATTAGAATTAGCTTTTATACAGCTTTTATACGGAGTGATATGATAGTTAGGCAGATACGAGTAATAAATTCGAATACAACGGCCCTTAATTAGCTAGGCCGGTCAAAACGATATAAAACGTGTAAAGTTTACGTATATAAATTAATGTGATATGTCTGGACTCGAACTCGAGACTTCGGGATTGCACACTTTACGTACGAGTTTCAATTAATTAATAATTATTATATTTAGTATGAATAATTATTAAGTTCACGAAATAAACACTTAACGGACACTAACGACCGTTAGACGAAAGATTAAGGACTAAAGATGAAATAATAGCCAAGAAGGATCCGGAAGGAGCCTCTTGGGCTATGCTCGGCCGAACCCACCCTTTATAGGTCTAGGGTTTGTGTCTTTTGCTCCAAGGTACTTGATTAGTATAAATACATTCCCTCATGTATTCATTCTCTCATTCCTTGGTTCACTAGCAAGCCAATTTCTCTTCTCCTCTCTTTCTTTGAGCTATAGGCGATCTAATACACCCTTATAGGGTTCCTATTCGATCAACTAAGGCTCAACCTAGTAGTGCTTGCTCATGGATTAAGAACCTAGCTTTTCTAATTGAAACGCTACGAGTACGTGTGTTCGAGAACGAAGTGTTAGCATACTTTTGTTAACGTGATCTTGCCCTATTCGACTTCCCAAAGTCGATCCACCATAAACCCTAACTTAGGGTTTATATTGTTCTTGATTCTTGATTTTTTGTTCTTGCTAGAAATCATAAAGGTACGCATATTCTTTTTTATTCGGTTAATTATTATTACATGTATTTGATCTATTTCCGCTGCGTGCTAGATGATGTTTCTTGTTTATATAATTGTTATGATTTACATATTCCAACAAAATGAACGTCTCTCTTATACAGGATGTTACTTAAGTCAGTTGATAATAGTCGGGGTTGTTTCTTTTTTTTGTTAGCTAAGAGGATGTGTGGAGCTCACACCTATATGAACATCTTATTGGGGAGGGGCTTAAATTTTTTGCCTTGAGGATATAGACCCATTAGTGGAAAAAGTGGATCCTTTTTAACAAAATAATAATATTAAATTGGTGGGTTCCACTATCTTTCCCCATTAAGTAAAAAAAAATTAGTATATATGCAAAACTGGTCACATCAACCTATTTACAGTCCAAACGGTTATTTTCTATGTTCTAACTGTAGATTAATTGACAAGTTAATTGTTTATGTTTTATTTACCATCATATACGAGTATATGCTATAAAATGGAGATTCAAAGAAATGCAAATTTCTACTTTTGGCGAGACGCCATAATTGAAGATATTTTTCAACTGAAAAAACTATATGTAGATAAATAATACTAATAATATAATGCAAACGCAAAGTAACTCTATCATGCATTCAAACTTTTTTGTTGTTCAGTTTACCAGTTATTTCACTTGTCTCAAACTGTTGTCTATTTTGACTAAGATTAGCCAAAATTAAGATTAGCCACTTAATTGGGAGAGTGAAGCTTTAATGCTCCTTCCAATTAAGAGGCATTAAGGGTTTGGGCCTACTTTTCTTATCCACTAAGAAGAAAAGAAACACCCCCTAAGTTAACACAAACGTGATACGATAACACATTTGACATAAAGGTAATGCATGTAAGATAATCGCGCATGCATTCTACTACAAAACTAGTATTAAAAAAAAAATAAATAATAATACATAGAGAGCGTTGGCCGGATTTTGACATTTCGTTCGTTATATACTAAAAAAATGTTTACTAAACCTTGTTCGGTTTTATTTTATTTTGTAATACATTTTGAACCTCGTTAGTTTATTCAATATACATTCGCTGAGTGACGTTGAACAAGTTATTCAGTATTGGCCGCGGTATACATGAAAGGTACGTACAAGGAGTTAGCATATTTGCTAGCACTTCGCATGTGAAGACTTTGACGACTAGAAACTTCACTTATCTTTGGTCACGTGTAGATAATCAAACATCAATTTGATTGACATTATGCATGATCATGCTAGCATTACTTTGACATATATAGCCTTGGAATTAATTTGAAGCTGTCATTTAGCTAGCAATTCCTTTCCTAACAACAACAAATAAAGCCGCTTGACTAGACTCTAGAGTGGGTAGTCTACTACAAGGACCATTTAACTAACTTTATTACTCTATCTAGCTAAAAAAAGCGTTAATTGGTCAAAGTTATTTAGCTTGCAAAGTGAGACTACAGTTAATGGATGTATGGACATTATATGCTGCAGGTCACTTAATTAGCTATTGAATTTGTTACATTAGACTCAGCATAAATGCATAATGGTAGAACGTGAAGAAAGGGTTCCAGTACCTTCACGGCAGCGCAACATCATCCATTTTTGATTTTTCACTACATTTATCTACATATATACCAGCCATGCACTCTAGCTATACCATTTACTCATACTTCACTTAAAAATATACATACACCACCTTAAAAAATACTCCACACTACAATTACGTATGCATGCACACACAAATATCATTTTCGCTTCTTATTTTCTGCCTTCACGCGTGAACAAACACACCTTGTAACAAGGACCACGTACGTATGATTTAAACCAAAATACTCATTCACGTGCGTGTGCTGACATATATACTAATGCTACGTCTGGTCTTGTGAAGACTCCACTGATATAACTATTGTATATCTCATCCAAAGATGTATGGTCGTTCGAGTTAATTTGTACCAATTTGATTATTAGAAAATATCACATGACCGTTTTCTTTTGAATGGTAAAGTGCTGCATGCCTATTATGGTTACACATATAACTAAATTGCGTGTCATGTTATTTTGTGCAAGTGCATAATATGGTTACACATACAGTACAAATTTGCACGTATTAGTAGAAAAAGATCAGGCGTACATTGGTACGTAGATGCATGCTGTTGGTGACCTGGTGGCACACATGAGTAAAATTAAAAAATATTACTAGTAACAATTTATGAAGAATAATAAGATAAATGATCACATTATTTTTTATGGGTGGCCCTATAGGAACGGGGTCTAAAGACCCTAGGAGAAACCCTCCTAGTGATTGTGGGTCCTACCAACCACCTTTTGTACAGCTTTTGTACTTTTTTTTTTTTTTTTTTTTTTTTTTTTTTTTTTTTTTTTTTTTTTTTTT
>LBNU01023793.1:173366-186651 GCA_014162995.1 Artemisia annua
TATCCAAAGTCTCACAAAGGTTCAAAGGTTAAGGTCACAAAAGGTTATCAAATGGGTCATAAGAGTTCAAACGAATAACAATAGGATCGCAAATACCGGTGAAGCACATCAATCATAGGGCCAAGTACGAAGGATCATAATCAAGATCAAACAGAATCATAGTACGATAACAAATTAAAGACAAAGTCAAGAGAGAGGAAATGTGCACTCTTACTGAAAGAGTACGGAATATCTGTACCTCAGTCCAAATGCAAAAGCAAGATCAAATAAACAATGAGAGAAGGATCACTGCCGCTTCACCGAACCTAGAAGATAATGAATACGAATCAAGACGAGTCCAAATTACTCAAGTTACTTCTTTTAGTTATCTTTCTATTTTTAGTAGCTTTCCAAATGTAGCAGCTTTCTATTTTAGGTAACTTTCCATATATGATAACTTCCCACTTTAATTAGGTTAAGCATTTTAGAATACTTTCTATTTTTAGTAAGTTACCCGAAATAGTAATTCAATACTTAAGATGATAATGGACAATTAATAATATTTAAGGTTAAAATGACTAATATAATAGTTTATGGTTAAATATATCGATTTAATAAAGTTTAGGGTCACAAATATAAAATATCAAAAATTAATATTAAAAATGTCAAATAAATTAATTTTGGGCTTATACTATAATTTTATATTAAAAGGAAAATTTTAGACCCTGTCGTTTCATAATTTATATTAACGTATTATTGACATCATTTTATACCGCGATGACAAAATACAATTATTCACATGTATAATCACACGACTCGCGTATTTTATCCATCGAGAGACCAAAATAAATGGGACGAAGTTAGGGCCAAAGCAATATTAACGAGCCACATAAAATGGTGCGAGAGGTTTTAAATCCGTTTCATTTACACGTTTTTAGACCCTTTTGACTCACAAAAACTCACGCACATGTACCCCAATATTAACAAGGCATCCATCTATAAATACCTACACATGCATGCATGAAAAACCAGTACTACTTTCTTTTATAGTTTTGATATCTCATTTAGTATGCATTTTCCATTCAAATTTCACAACCTGGTTCATACGTATAATACATGCATGCATTCTTACTTTTATAGTTCCAATATCATAGTCTTAATTAACATATATCATATCAATGTAAGTTTAAGCTGCAACGAGTTTCGATCAAATACAGAAGGTAACAAGACTCGACACCGCTTGTTAATAAAACCCTTATTTTGTTAATTAAGTATCATATTCTCTTTTATATATATGGGTTGCTGCTCATATGATTTTATGTAGCGATGTTTTATTCGATTACACATTATTTTACCGCTGATTAGGAGACAAAGAATATGAACGACAGAAACAAATATATATATATATATATATATATATATATATATATATATATATATATATATATATATATATATATATATTTATCGAACAAGGTTGGAAGGCTTACTCTCGTAGCGCGACAAATATTAGGACAAGTAGCAAAAGTCGAGTACAAGCTAACCAACCGGAACCAGTAAAACCCAACGCTCTTGATTCAACGAGCAAAAACCCACGACCGGACTTACCCTTCGAACCCAAGTTTTTCAAACGAGACCCAGTCCTTGTCGAAACAGAATGGTGCCATGACCAAGCACCATCAGAAACCACCAACGAGACCCTCTCTTGCAACCCTTGGTCGAACACAAATAGGAAGAGGGAAGGATAGCCGACACCCTTTTCTTTTTCTTTTTCTTTTTGGTTTTTAGTTAAGGGTGTTGAAAGAGTTTTGTCAAATTTTGTGAATTTGTGCCTTAAACAAAACGTGTGGGTTCGGTTATAATGGGGTCAAACGAGTGAATTTGGGAGTCATACATGGAAAGGAGCCAAAATATTAGGGAAAGCTAACAAGGAAACCAATAAATTTTGGGATTTGATTAGAAGATTAACCAACATAAGTCAATCACATATTTTTAGACGCAAATCAAGACTTTATTCGTTGTGTACATAGCAACACCATTCGGCTAGGGACTTAATACGAAGACTTGACGTATGAATTTAACGTGTACAAATTTTAACATAAGTATAAATTATATAAGTTTGCTTATCATAAGTATATTAAGTTTCAAATGTCGCGTATATTCAATTATTTAATACTTATGGTATAATTATCATTTCGTATTTCAAAATTTTAGATTGAAGAGTATTTTAGTCATTTAATCATGATATGAAAATGTGGGTTTACAACTATCTCCCCCTCAAAATTATTTTCGTCCGCGAAAATGTAAAAGGTAAGGTGGCGAAACAAAACGAAAGTGCACCAGACTGTGCATATAAGGAGGTGTAGTTTAACTCGCACAAATTCAGACTTTACGAATTTCAGCAATAGAATGATTTTGTTTCCCAATACTTGATCTTAACGATTCAAAGATGGTTTCGGGCCACCCAGGGAAGGCACATCACACAAAATTCACATCAAAAGAATTACATACCGAACACAACAGATGACAATCGTATCTCCTTAAAAGATATTCAAAGGAAGATGTATGATTGGGTGGTATTCCATTCGCAGCAAAGAAAAGAGCTGATCAGATGAGAATGTATCGAATCATAGCATCACGAAGATGACATATATAAGTTTACCTCTTCAGATTTCAAACAGTTTCGTCTTCAATACAACCTTCCAAAGGTATTTTCGTAAACCGACAGATCTTGATTCTCAGAATCCAAAACTTCATATTCATAGCAAAATATAGATGTAGTTCTTCATAGTAACAGATCAAATCCGTATAGGCAGAAAATAGGTCGATCGATAACAACAATTGGCAAAAATCTCTACAACAGAACCTAGGATCCTTATCAAAACATAGAAGTCAAACAACCGCGTGTCGAGAATTCAAACGTATCAAAACGTACGGCGATAAGGCAGATCAAACGTACAGATCGGAAGAATCCTAAAGCCTAACTATTCGCAGATCGTCGCAAACGAAAACAGAAATCTAGGTCTCCACTAAGGCACTTCTCAAGATATCCTATGAACACAACAAGTGCACGTTATATGATGTAAGTATTATCACGTTGGCCAGACGTCATAATACTAGCATCATATAAATATGCCCTCATGATGATCATACTCTATCTCAATTAGTGAAACAAATCTACTAATCCACCTAACAGTCCATCTAACTCCTGGGTTAGACCCAATCAAAGATAAATAACGAAACGATGTCGAACAAAACAAACGAAGCTCGGAAAGACGTAACAAAAAATCAAGCCATCATCATCAGAAAAACACATGTCACTAAGGCATCAATTCCTCCATCACAATGTTCGTTTCAAGAATTTGCCTCTTTAGAATCTTCTTATGTCCGAGTTGTCAGTCTTCATCCGTCTTCCTATCTGAGAGCGAAACGAAATCACTATTTTGAGTTTGGTTCCTCAAGCCTTCTGTAGTTCCTTCTTGGAATGTGACTGAGTAATGTGAATCTCTGGTACGGTCTTTAATCTCCTCATCATCCAGTCTGCTTCCACTTTCAATTCATCTTAGTACAACCAAGATGAATAGGGAAGTGAGACTGTATGTTCTTCATCAGCTCCAGGTTCGCCGTCTTGACCAAGCTCCCACGTTCTGTTCGTCCACTGTTCCATCTTGCGAGGAATGTCATCAACTCTCCAGGGTAGTCACCGTTGTTTGTCATCTTCAGGTTCTGTCCAACTCTATCCTCTGGTGGAAAACTTGGTGGTTCAACAAGAATCATATCCGAAATTTCAGGGTGCCAAAACATAATTCACACGAAAATGTTCATCTCTTGGTGGACAAAATAGGTGCAAGAGAACTTCATAACCGCGAAAGTTACGTACGATTCTCTAGAGCAATAATGATAGCAAAAGTTTAATGATCGGAAATCATGGTAGAGGATTTTCAAATAGTCCAAAACATCAAAAGTGAGGCATAACAGAACAATCGTCAGCATCTCGAATACCTAAGCAACCAAATCTCTTATTAGGATCAAATCGAAATTAACTTTCCAAAGAAAGGCAGATTAACATAGCTGATTTTATCGTTCGAAAGGGAAAGAGATATTCTCATACTCGTGGTTAAACACCACCAGACTTCTCAGAGATGGAAAAGATGAGTAAAACAAAATCAAATAACTTCAGGAAGCTTACAGGGGATTTACCAAAAGCAAGATACGAACAGAGAGTGCTTCAAACACGTCATCGCCATGTAGATTCTCAGAATGCCCAAAGAGGTGTCAAAAGGATCAACAAACAGATCAGAGATCAAAGATAAAATCAAAATAGAGTTATGCATTAACATGCAATCTTAAATGCCTTCAACTTACTAGTGGTAAACTTAGGTGGTGCAAAATCTCTAATTCCAAAAGAATGATTCCAAAAAGGCATAGCTAAACGTAAGGCACGAAACAGAGTAATGCAGAAGCAAAGATACAAGAGCAAAATCTTAAAGTCTACCCATTCCTTACGGGTCAAAACTTAAGTTCATATAGGCGATTCCTAATGCAAGTTCTCAAAGCGGTTTCCTAGGTTCCTACAGTGGAAGCCTAATGGTCCAAAATTCACAGGTCATAGCCGAAGCTCTACGGATGTTGCATCCGCCGATCCAAACCTGGCTCTGATACCATAATTGTAACACCCCAACCCGAGAAGGGCTAAAGTGTAACATTATGGAGTCAAATCAGAACACAAGCGAAACGGAGATACATTTCCAAAACAAAGTATACAATGATTACAAGGAGAACTAAACAAATACAAAAGAGCAACAACAAAGGACTAAGCCCAAAACAATATACTAAGCCCAACGTCGAATACTTCTAATCATCTCTAAGTCCAGCCAATAGCTAATCAGGGTGAAGTCTTCTAAGTCCAAAATAAGATCTCTCATCCACAAACCCAGCTTCCTACTAAACCTGCCGCAGGAAAAGAAATGCGGCTGAGCTTAAAAAGCCCAGTGAACAGATATATATAAACGAAACAAAAGATAAGGAACAAAGAATATCATAGGGTGCATTGGAGAAAACAAAAGGTATAATAAGGATGATAAGAATAAGACAAAGGTTAGGTTTTATTAGCATTCTACCACGAGCCAAAACAAAACAAAACAAAGTCTTCAGCATAGTAACCATGGAGTGATCAACTCCCAAAATAATGTGAAAGGCGTGTTTTGCACACAGCACCAGTCACCAAACCAGATGTAGTAGCAAATCATAGTAACCATGGAGTGATCAACTCCCAAATAATGTGAAAGGCGTGTATTGCACACAGCACTAGTCACCAAACCAAATGTAGTAGCAAATCAAATCGAAAAAAATCAAATCTAGGATGCATCCATACGCCCCTACCCAAAACAATTGCAGATCAAACAAAGGGACGGTGTGGAACATCACTCGACCACACTGGAGTCATGACATTGGTGCATCAATGCCACGGTCATGTTACCTTCATGACTAGGAAATAAAATGCTCGGGTATAATACTAAAGGGTCAAAGGCAAATCAAATAACAAATTTGTCAATCACATACAACGAGAAACAGAATTGTTAATTAAGAAATGACTTTGATCCGTATCCTTATTAACGTGGTATTAGAAACAAAAGGATAATAATAATGAGAAATCATTAAAAGGTTTTCCAGGAGCCTTGTTCGATTCGTACTAAGAGGCGTCGGCATTTTGCAAGACGCTAACCGAATGTGATCACTCTATTATGACATGTCTAAGTGGGAGCTGTTAGTTTATAGACATGAAATAATAGTCGTGTGTTAGGATCGAACTCGAGATCACGGGATTGCACACTTTACGTATGAAAGTTAAAGATTAATAATTAATTATAAATGTTATATTACTTATTAATTAAACATAAACACTTAATGATCGTTAGTATTTAACGGAAAAGGCTAACGACCGTTAGAAGAAGAAAAGGAAAGTTTTTATGTGTGAATAATTGGAAAGTCAAGAAGGTTCCGGAATCCCTTTATGGGTTCCAAACCGATCGGCCAAGAGGGGAGGGGCACCTCCTTTGTGCCTTGAGCTCCAAGTTATTAAAACTATATAAACAAACCCAAGGATCATTGTTTCACATCTCTTGTACACATAGTTCTTGGTGTTTTTCTTTCTTTTCTCTCTTGCAAAAATTGATCCACCTTTATCCCTAAAGAAGTCGAATTTTATTGAAGCTAAAAGTGTTCTTGTTTTATTATTACTTGCATAACTTTAACTTGTTTTAGTACGTGTGTACAAGAACGTGAATCAAACACACTATTGTTTGTTTCTTAGATTGAATTACAAAAAGGTAAGGGGTAATTCTTATAATCCTTTAAACCCTAATTAGGGTTCTTGATTTGAAGAGTTGCTCTAATTGATTCTTGTTCGGGTTAGAATCAAAGGTACGCTTACTTTTATGTTTGGTTAATTAATTATGCATTATATGATCCTAATTGCTTCCGTTATGCTTACTTGATGCTTTTATTTATATATCTATGACATGAGTATAAAATTCCAACAATTTTTGATAACATGTTTTCAACGTACATAGAAGATTAACCTTCGTATACTCAAGGCACGTAATCACATTTGCTTGATCCAAGTAATCAATAAATGGTTTAAAGAAGGTGTCGTGACCCGTTCATGGATTAGATACTTTCAAAGATTGTGGTGGATACACATGTCAAGTCTATACCCAGAAGAGCCAAGTCGGAGGACAAGTCGATGAACAATTATAAGGAAAATATTCAAGACATTGCCCTGCCAATTATAAGTAATCAATAAATGGTTTAATTCAGGCTACTGATTACTATTGATGGACTTTGTTTCAGTGTCACCATTCCTTAAGAGGTGACATATTGGATGGTTGGTAACGGGTCACAACGGGTAATTTTGAATAGTCTTGGGTTGGATTGAGCTGAATAGCTGTTTTATCCATGAGAGTGTGAGCTATGCATGTTTTAGATTATGAGATTGTATAATTACAGTCTAAATACACTATTGTGCAAATTTATATACGATAATCCATCATTTGTTTTTCACAAGGTACTCCGAAGTCCAAACAATCATGTTGTTAATTAGCTTAACTTATTCAACCTTATATAACAAGTAAAATATTTATTCAAAATAAAAATAGTCTTCCTCACATACAGGCTTACAACTTTTCTAGAACAGTACTTGAGAATTTTCAAAGTAAAAGTAAAAACATATTACAACATGACCACACTTTTGATCACCTGGAAAACATTTTATGCGTAACATCATAAACCATATACCCAAGTTCGCTCAAGAAACGAAAATATGCAATCCTCCATGACCTGCTCACTATCAGAGGAGCCAAAATGACCCAAAAACCAGCAATGAATCCAGACACGACGCTAATAATCAAGCCCCAATCCACTCCATGTGACACATCGTTTTCTTCATGATCTGTATCAGGTGTTTCAACTCTTGAACAAGGATCTCTGAGGGGATCTCCACAAAGTTTGTTGCCAACAAAGCACGACTCATTTAAGCTCTGAAGTTGAGTACTTGATGGGATTTTTCCAGTCAAATTGTTGTGAGATACGTTGAAGCTACTCAGCCGGTTCAAGCTTGACAAGCTCATAGGAAGTTCCCCTGAAAGCTTATTCAGTGACAAATCAAAAGATTCAAGTTCTTTCAAGTTTCCAATCTTCTCCGGGATCTTTCCAGTCAAATGATTCCTCGATAAGTTCAACGATTGTAACATGATGAGGGTTGTTAGTTCACTTGGAATGTGGCCAACAAGTTTGTTATTCGAAAGGTCTAACAACCTCACGAGCTTAAGAATACTGTTGTACGTGTACTCGTGACCCTTCATCACCAATGGAACGCTAGAGAAGAAAACTGTTTTGTCAAATGTAAGAATACTAAATTGATCATTTGACATAGTTTCTTTCCCAGAAAGAACGCTAAAGTTGTTGAAACATTTTGGAATATCTCCCATCAGCTGGTTATTGGAAAGATCCAATATTAGAATATGTGTAAGATAACAAACCTCATGAGGAATCTTTCCAACAAACTTGTTGGATCTAAGGTTGAGAAGTCCCAAAGAAGAAAGTTTTGTCCCAACCCAAGATGGAATGCTTCCAGCAAGTTTATTTCCACTTAGTTCAAGGATCTCTAACTGGGTCAGGTTCATTAGAGAAGCAGGTAATTTCCCTTCTAGCTTGTTCCCACGCATGTTCAATATATGTATATATCCCACACGACCCAATGTTCTTGGAATCCCACCAGAAAAATTGTTATTTTCCAAGATTAAGTATTGCAAACTTTGCCACTTTTCCCAGCACTCAGGAATGACACCCGACAAACTGTTATTTCCTAAATTAAGCATACGAGGCGTTTTCACACCATCCGAACACATTAAATGATGTAACGATCCAACAAATAAATTATCTGATAGATCCAAATCTACTATTATTGAACCATTTAAGATATCAGGTAATTTCCCCCCAAACCTGTTAGAGCTTAAGTATAGGGAGACAAGTGCAGGGAAACCCGACAGATTTAACGTACCTTGCATCTGATTTTTTGACATATCTAAATAATATAGATTGGGGAATGATCTCCAAAATGACTCAGGTATGAGTGAAGAAATGTTTGTGTTGCTTATGTACAAAGTTTCTAAATCCCTCTGCGATATAAGCCATGATGGAAATTGTGGCCCTAAAACCCAAGAGTTCAAAGATAATATCACCAACTGGAAAGGGGGAATCCAGTTTGCAACGCGCGGTCTTAGGATTAAGTTGTTTTCGTCTCCATACAGGTATTTCAAGTGCACAAGTTTGACAAAGTGGGTTTCTGTTACGACACCTGTCAGAAAATTGGAAGAAAATCTTAAAACTTCCAACTTTGAAAGTTGACCAAGGCTACTAGGAAGACTGCCATTTAGTTGGTTATCAGAAAGATCTAAAACCTCCAACAATGATAATAGTCCAATCGAGAATGGAATAGGACCAGATATTCGATTTCCATAAAACTTTAAGGTCCTGAGAAAAGATAATCGCCCTATGGAATCTGGAATTGTACCAGAAAGTCCTGAGTATGATATGGATAAGGACTCCAAATTAGGTGATTTGCATTCAAAAAGACTTTCAAGAAGAGACGTTACACCAATGTTTTGAAAATTGTTTTCTGACAAATCAATATCTCTCAAATTACAAAAGTTACCCAATGATTTAGGTATTATGTCGGTGAGCTGATTACTTGACAGGTCAAGGCTAACAATGGAAGTCAAGTTGTGAAGGGAATCAAGAGCTATACTCGATATATCACACTGACTAATATCTAACGAAATTAGATTGCTACCAATGCCACTAGCCAACTCTTTCAATACTAATGAAGAATTCATGAAAGTGTTCCTAGAGACGTGAAGCCACTTAAGAGAAGTCAAGTTACGGAAGCTATGAGCACTACTACTAGGAATAAGGCCATTAAAATCACACTCACTTAAATCCAACGAAACAAGACTAGTTGTACAAAATATCCATTGTGGCACGAGACTATGATCAATAAATTCATTTTCAGAAAGATCAAGCAAAAGAAGGGATGTGATATTAAGAGTAGGAACATGGGGATGTACATCCAAGAGATAAGTGTTTTTAAGATGTAGTTCGGCCAAAGAAGGGAGGGTGTTGATCACCTGAAACCAGTCCATTGCTTTGCTGAGGTCTACCGTACTCATATCCAGGTGACGCAACAAACGGAGATTTGACAACCACTCCATATTCATCACCCTTGTGTTTTCACCCTGCCAATCTTGAAAACTTCCTAGACTAAGGGTGTGCAAGTCCGAAAGATTCCCCAATTGAGGAGGGATAATTCCATCAAATTTGGAACTCGAGAGGTTAAGATACCTTAAGTTTCCAAGAGAACCTATGAATTCAGGAACTTGGATTGATCCAAAATCATTGCAGCTCAAGTCCAAATGCTTGAGTTGCTTGAGGCCCAACAAGGATGGACTTAAATCCCCCTTCAACTGTTGCTTGGAGACTTCTTCAAACTCATTTCTCGTCCATGATTCAGGAAGACAATGACCATTAAGATGAATTTGATGAACATGACCAGTCATGTTATCACAAACAATCCCCGCCCATTTGCAGCAATCGTTCTTCTCATCAACCCAAGAAGCAAGGCGATCTGTTTCATCAATGAGATGGTGCTTGAATTGTAGAAGGGCTTGTCTCTCCTCTTTGATGCATTTTGCATCACTAAAGGTTTGAATAGACAAGCATGAATGAAACAAGACCACACCAAAAAGTATGCACAAGTAGAATGAAGTGAAATGAGAAAATGAAAGAGCACTCATATTCACAAAGAGAATAACACCCGCTCGTTTTTTAGTTTACAATAATGCAAGGTATGCAGGAGTTCAATTTAAACTCAAATTTTTAAGAGTGATGGGTTGCTTTCAGTTGCCCATAACGACTGGTTCATATTTTGAAAATAGAACATGTGGAAATAAGTAGCATGGTCCCCCTAACGTGACTTTCGTGACAATTTACAAACTAATTTATGTGGACACAAATGAGTAACATCATACATTTATTTCCAGCTCTTTTTTCTTCTCTGATGCAACAATTTCATTGGCTGGAGATAAGTTGAAAATTATATCTTTGAGTCCGAGTAAACAAAATATCTTTGAAAGTGTAGAATAAGTTGAAAAATACATTATGTGGACAAAAATCATCCGCACGAGAAAAGTTCGGATCCAATATTATTTAAAGACCCGATGAAACAATCTTAGTCATCCATTTTTTGATGAAAAATAAATAAATAAATAAATAAAAATAAA
This sequence comes from Artemisia annua, assembly GCA_014162995.1. Classification (NCBI taxonomy): domain Eukaryota; kingdom Viridiplantae; phylum Streptophyta; class Magnoliopsida; order Asterales; family Asteraceae; genus Artemisia; species Artemisia annua. Next base: position 184,184 of record LBNU01023793.1, read on the forward strand.
AAATAAAAAATAAAACTTTCAACTTTTTTAAAAAATTAAATATCTCTAAAACCGTTAATCGTTACGCGAAAAGAATCATGCCATCATGACGAGAATTAAACCATCTATCTATAGAGGGCCACTTCTATATACTTTCGAGGAATTTTTTTTTTTTTTTTTTTTTTTTTTTTTTTTTTTTTTTTTTTTTTTTTTTTTTTGACATTTTTTTGTAAGTGTTGAAATTTACGTTTAGATAAATCACATGTGATATGCTATTTTCAAATCACATGTGATTTATAAAATCACACGTGATTCCTAGCATACAAATCACATGCGATTTTTAAAAAAGCAAATTTTAACATCAAAACAGAACTCCAAAAAAAAAGTTTGTCGAAACTCGAAAGTATATCGAAGTGCCCGTCTACTGAAAGATAAAAAAATTCTCGTCGCGATGGTGTATTTTTCGTCGCTAACGATTTTTCGTTTGCAAGATATGTTATTTTTTTAGTAAAGGTGAACATGGTTTTTTATTAATTTGATGAAAACATGATGGCTAGAATTGGTTCATAAGATCTATGAAAAATGTGAGATCTATAACGATCTCAACTCAAATCTGTAGATAGTCTTCACTAGATTACACACCTGGCCCGAGCAGCCTATTTCGAAATGTCATGAACAGAAAGGTTACGATTTGTCAAAATTAATATGGGGGAGTAGTAGTAATGGTAAGGGCGAGTACTAGCCGATTGTGATTAAATATTAACATGTCTCGTGTTGTTGTTGTTGCGATTGTATGTTCCGTTCTTTACTTGGATGAGCTTGTTGTTGTCCTTGTTTCAGTTTAACAGCAGCGATAACATGAATTTCTGCATATATACCGGCTTGCTGTCCTTGAATCTTAATCATCAAGAAATACAAGTTTAATATCTAAGTTGTACAAAATTCATGTTTCATGTATTAATAAAGTTCTTGTTCTAATAAAAAGTTTCTTAATTCCACAACCTCACGATTGTTATACGATTAAACACCCATAGATGCAACAACCAAACACCCTTAGACGCAGTTAGAGAAGCAAAATCACAAAGTTTCAATTCCAAAACCTTTCTTGTACATTCTTTTGTTTAAAGGAGCCGAAAGAATGGCATAAAATGACAGATCATTAGAACAAGAAAAATCCTAAATGACATTTCCGAAAACCACAAGGCCAACTGCCCAAGCATTCAAATCTTTCAACAAAACGTATCTTCCGAAACTGGCTGTGATCTTTGACTGCAATATACATCAAGACAGCAAACAAGATCTTCTAAAGCTACGACTGAGCACAAGATCTTGAGCTTTGGATTTGTTTTTTCTTGACAACACCCTCGAGCACACCATTAGCCAACACATGCTCCAAAGTTGAAGGGTCAACGTAAGCGCCTAACTGAAAGGAGACCGAGAAATCACCAGGTGGACCAAGATTTTCTCCCCAGTATGTGTGACTCCTTGGATTGTGGTGGTCCCATCAGACTGAATATTACATTAGAATGCTGCAGTACACAAAATTAGTTAAAAAAAAAATAACATCCATGAACAGATTGATATATATTTTGAACTTCAAATTCATAGAAAATTATGTTAAGTCACAGTTTTGAGTATCAGACAAAATTTGATTTTACTACAATGCTTATTATGGGCAGATATACACCTAAGAAATTGCTCCAAGAGTTTAGATTAACAAATCTGAAATAATCAAGTCTTCTAGTCTCTAAAATCAACTGACAAACACACATCCAAATACCTAAATATTGGGCCTATTCCTCGACATGGTCGTGAGTTGATTTTAGTTATTAGGTTTCTTTCATTGTTTTTTACCAACTCAGGTTCTATTATGCGTCCTTACGGGGGGTTAGTTATTATTCCTCGAAATGTTTCATTGGCAACATAAGCTAATAACTCCAAAATATAATCTAAAACCGAACACCCCCTTCAGTATTTCAAACTAAAACAATAGCATAAGGGACAGAAACTTAAGATTAAAGGGTTTAAATGTTAATTTCAGACGTCCTTTGTGAAGTTATCATATATGTAAGGATCTGTATAAGGATACATCATACATTAATATGAATTTTTTAAACTGATATTTGTGATTATCACAGTTATCTCAAAAATCAGTTTGCCGTAGGCTGTCTATATGAAACTCACAACCAAAATCACTATTTATCTAAACACTAAAACTGGTTATTCATTTTAGAGTTAATTACTTAAATCGTCCCTGTGGTTTGTCGGGTATAACGAAAATGGTACCTAAACTTTTTTTTCCCGGATCCTCTCCCCGTGGTTTTGACCCGTAACGGGTTTGGTCCCTTGACACTTTTTCTGTTAGTTTGACTATCAAGGATGGTTGAAATGACACTAATACCCTCGTATGTTTAAGTGTGTGGTCCATGTGGTTTGTCTCGTAATTTTTTAAAACGTTTTTGCCTCAGATTTTTTTTTTTTTTTTTTTT
>LBNU01023793.1:186833-197988 GCA_014162995.1 Artemisia annua
AAAAAAAAAAAAAAAAAAAAAAAAAAAAAAAAAAAAAAAAAAAAAAAAAAAAAAAAAAAAAAAAAAAAAAAAAAAAAATCTGCCAAGAAATTTAACAAAAATCTAGTAAAAATAATTTTTGTCAAAAATCCGCCAAAAAAGTTTTTAAAACTTGTGTCAAAAAAAAAATAAAAATGTAGGGCTTAAATAATGTGATACTTCACAAACCACAGGACCTGACTTTAAGGGTATTTATGTCATTTCTGCAATATAAAACGGTCAACTAACGGAAAAAGTGGTCAAGGGACCAAACCCGTTACAGGTCAAAACCACAGGGAGAGGATCCGGGAAAAAAAATTAGGGACCATTTTCGTTATACCCGACAAACCACAGGGACGATTTAAGTAATTAACTCTTCATTTTATTATGAAAACAGTATAACACCAATTATAAAGGAAACATCTAGAAGAGCTGATAATCAGTGGCGAAGCTAGAAAATTTTCAGTGGGGGGTCGGGATCTAAAATTTTTTATTGCTTAATGTTTAAAGAAATTTCACAATTAAAATGGGGGGTCGAAACAGAATATACCGAAATTTTTCTACACGAAAACTATATACCCCCTACATCGCAAAAAAAATTTCGGGGGGTCGGGCGCCCCCCCTGCCCCTATGTAGCTGCGCCCCTGCTGATAATAGTGTGGTACTTACTCTCATCCTTCTTAACACCTGGGAGAGCAACACGAAACAGAAAACCGTCGTCAGATTCTGAAATGTCAATTGACCCCATAAGCAGTCCTATAGTTTTTGCAGCACTCCCGGATACCGCTACTCTATGTTTGGCGACAGCTAAAAAGGCTTGCAATTCTTTCTCAGTGGTTTGAGGCAGAAAGATCATAGCTGGCTGATTCTTTAGAGAGAAGCTGACATCATTCTGTTGTGCCATATCAGAATCAAAATGATTTGGAGGTGGGCCTGAGTACAGGACACAGTTGATAGGAGTTACAGCAATCGCAGGTTGATTGTCCCAATTCGCATGAGATCTGAAATTCACAATAGCAAACAGGTTAGAACGGGTCAAACAGCAGAAAATCATCCAAAATGTATGCAAATGCATAGAAAAGTCTAAATCACTTTATGATTAAAAGTTTAGATTATTATTATATCAATTGGTTCAGATTAATCATATTTAACATTATCATTCAAAAAACTGGATAAAGAAGTGAGTGTGTCATCCCAACTCGACTCAAACCTCTTTCACATTACCCAACCTGCCCATCACTGATATCCAAACAAGTAACTAAATGATCCCTTACAAGACTAAGTTTTTATTACGCATTGCAGATTTAGACACCCTTCTGGAAGTAATTCTCAAACCAGTGGTCAAGAATTGAACAGAATTGACCAGCTCATACAGGACTAATAATCTAACTGAACAGAATTGACCAGCTCAATCAGCACAAAACCGGACAATTACAAAAACAACGCTAACCAACAGAACTGGTATGGTCTGACTCAATTTTGCGGCTTCAGTATTTATTCCTAGGCCTAGGCCCTATGTGAAGTGACTTGAGAAAATAGAAAAGTCATGAAGAAGTTTGTTTTGTCCTTCTATTGTCTCCATATCTTTTGTATTTTAAATCCTACCATTTCAAACCAAACTAAACCCACAAAGCTAGAATCACAAACAAAATATGATTCAGATGTAGGGTCTTGAACCACTCTCGCATAAGGGTCAGATGTGGGGTGATTCACAATGAAGTTTGAGCTTGAGATAATTTCAGGTACCAAAAAAATAAAAAACTGTGTCCAGCACTTGGGCGTTTATATATAGCATTATACAAAATGCGTGACATATATACCTGGCTTCCCTGTTGTGAGCTTGTGATTGTGTTTATATTTCCTTTTTGTGTAGCTGAAGACTAACACTTTATAGTTTTGACTGTCACATAAAGGTATGAAATAGATTCTAAAAGTGAAGGGATGGGGACAAGGTAGATGAGGAATGAGGAAACCAGGGAGAGTGCAGCTATGGGAGGTGAATATACATATTAGATTATACTTTATACACATCTTGTCACACAGACGCACATACATACATAGACAACTAGAGAGAGACAAATAAAACAGGAACAGGGGTCGTAACACTTAATAATACAAACCACATCTTTAAAACGAAAACAAAATGTTTAAAAGACTCTTTAAAAAGCAAAGATATGTTAACAGATAAGAAGAATTATGAATGAATGAATAAATGAAAAAGATTACCTCTTTTGAGATCAAGATTCAAGAGGGTCACCTCTTTCGCCAATTAAATTAAATGGCAAGTCTCGAGAAGGAAAATTACCAAGGCTCGATAAAGATGTAAAAACTGAGGAAGCAGGTGGTCTTTATATACGCGTAAGAAAGAGCCAAACTTTAGTTGCTAGACAATGTGGGACAACAAAAATGATACTAATAAATAGGCATATATAGATATTTTAAGAAACTCGTTACCATATGGTACTTCTAACCACAAAGATAGGGTCACATAGGGGCATTCATATCAAACCCACAGTCGGATTCCGTATTAGCTGAACCCGAAAGATGATAATAGTAAAAAAGTGAAATTGAACTCGAGATCTTAGACCTCTGTTTGGAGTTTATACGAAGCTAAGAAACGGTAATGCAACACCGATTCTTCTTATTTAACTCTATATGAACCTCTTTGCATTGGTTGGGTTCCTAAAACTAAGATGATCTAAATATAACATCTATCTAGTCCCTCTAACCAAACAAACACTAGCAAGAACATAATAGTAGCAAAGACAAATCCAAATTCTCAGGCTTGCTCAAGAAAATGCCACATTTGGATGGACAGTAAGGATTTTCATGCTACAAATAACCATAAGATACCTTACAAAAACCCAAATAGTCAATGCCTCAATACTCAATCAACTCGAAAAGATAGTAACGATCTCAATTGTAAAATATATATATTGATAAAATGGTTAAATGTCACGCAAAGAGCAAGTAAATCCTGTCAACAACATAATTCCTTTAAAGAACCACTATAAACGGTATCCAAATATCAAATCAAAGGAAAGACAATGAAACATTTTAACACAAATAAAATGAAAAGTCCTCCCAATTAAAGATTCAAAAATCATAACTTCTAGATAATGGAAGCAACTTCGGTTTCAGTTATATTAAGGGCGAAAGTTTTTTTTAACCCAGACTAGGAACAAGCACAAGATACTCTAGAATAAATGAATTGAACACCAATAAGAAAAGCTGTATCTTTTCACTAAATCTAACTAAAAAATGGCAACAGAAAACGAGGGGGAAAAAAGGATATCTAAGATACAAGTGTGTGTGCGTGCATGCATTTAGGTGAGGCTAGGTAAAGGTATTATAAGCAATGGCCATGGAAGAAGCAAGCAACTTCACCAATGAAGGTTTCCAGTTTGTTACGTAAAAGTAATAGCAAAATGTCACACCTCATAACACTGCTTAACTAAATATTCAAAATGAAACACCTAAAAAAGTTCTTAGCATTGCCATCAATTTTCCTCCGACCTCTATTTTATAGATACTACGTTCATTTCTATTTGTACCAAGTAGATTTGACCCAAATCACATCACCAATCCATCAATCATCAAATCCCATACACACTCACAAAACGAATAGTTTGAATGGAAAAACAATCTAAATCTCAAAATTGTAAGAGGAATTTTTTGGAATACTATATCGGTGGTTGTTAAATCTAAACAAAATCTCGGTTTCTCATTCTCTCTTAAGTGATAGTAGTTAAACTAAAATCTTCTTATAAATCTAATTAAACAAGTGTACTTATGTTTGGAGAAAAAAGTAAGATCCCCATACCAAAAAAGGACTATTTACTGCTTATAAGGCTAGAACAAAAAGTGGACCGCATTCTCAACTATCTCTTCCTTCTTCAAGCTCGAAAGTATCAACAGATTTCTACCGCCAATGTGTTCAAGTCTCGATTATTTTATTTTGTTTCAAAAAACACATAGTTTAGACTTTAAAAAAAGATTTTAGAATCACACAACAGTAGGATACAAACTAAAAAGCCCTAAACTTTTATTTTCTTTCTACATTTTTGAGTTCGTGTGTAAAGATGAAAGACTAAAAAGTTGTACAGCATATGAAAAACAAAGCTTGTACACCTTAACTTGCCAAAATAAGGGATTTTTAATTTTCTCATTCAAACAACACAAAATCCATTTTATTATTTTTATACCAGTAACTTATAAAGCATAAAGCATTTAACCAAAATCTTTGAAAACAACACAATCTCATGAAATTTTAATACACGCATGAAGCATGAGGTATTTACAGAGGATCTAAACCCTAAACACAAAATCTTTGAAAACAACACAATCTCATGAAACAACAATATCAAAGAACCGATCTAAGCAAAGAAATTCAAATTTCAATCTTAGCAACTCACCATAATCTTAAAAACAAGTACTAAAAATTTAAAGGGTATAGATTTGATTCGCTAAATGTAGATACAAAACAACATACAGCAAATAATAAACCAATTAAAATATAAAATAAAAAACACAAAATTGAAAAAGGGGGAATGAAGAAGAAGATACCCGTTAGGAGCAGCCATGGAAGAAGAGGGTTTTGACTCAACAAAATTGAAAAAGTTGACTTCTTTTTGGGGGTTCATGAATTTCTTTTGACTAGTTATTCGCGGGCGGGATAACAGGGGAACGAGTGTCATCTGATTCTTTCGAGCTGCTCAAACTCAGAGTTTGTTGCCATTTTTTAATTCAAGGATGATTGGGTTTATTGGACTTGCGATGATTAGTGATTGGGAATTTGGGATGTTGGGTTTTTAGGCCTGGCCCATAGTCATTTCTTACCTTACCTTTTGGGAAAAAGGACAAGGAAGAAAAAATATGAAACAAACTATGGAGTATTTCTTTTTTAATATGTCTCAAATTATCTACTTGTAATTAATCCAATCTAAAAAGTTTTAAAAGTAAAGACGAAATATTACTAATTACAGGGTGTAATTATATCATTTTTTTCTAACTATGTGTATCTTTTACATGGATAATGGGCGTTTGGCGAATATAGCGGTAGCAGGAAGCAGCAACTGTTTGTTTTGGCAGATATAACGTTCGTGAATTTATTTTTTTCGTCACTTGATGGTAGATTTTTTTTTTTTTTTTTTTTTTTTTTTTTTTTTGACGGCATATTAACATCACCCACAGATGTTACTGTTCAACAAACAATAGAACATTCCTGAAAATTGACAAAAATGTTCCTTGAAGTTTGGTGTATTTGCGTTGCAAAAACAGTCCCTATGAAATTGCAAAAAGGTCCCTGACAAATAGTACAATGATTAAAAAGTGAGAAGAGTCTTTTTACTAGTTATACATGGCCTAACATCGGTATCCCGTGACTATTTTCGACTCTTCACTGACTACCTCAATTTGAATACATTGCTTGATCAGAAGATCAAGACTCAAATGATGTTTCTTGATGACTAAAACAATTGAAACAAGATCTAGAGTAAAAAAAAATGTAGATATGTACAAATTTCAAGATTCATTAAACACAATATGAAACTTATTAAACGAATAAATATTTAAATCCATGGCCCATCGAAAGCTTTTGATCTCGATTCTTGAGACTATGGTTGTCTAACAAGATACTATGTGATTGAAAACCAAATCGCATGCAAGCCAAACACACCACAAAGTGCACGGTCCAATTAGTTAAAGATTTGGGAGGAAGATATCCCAAAGACAACTTCTCGGACCAGATACAGGTATTATGAATTCGTTGTTATGCCGCTTGGCTTAACAAATGCCCCCAACAACTTTCATGGACCTTATGAATCGAGTCTGTCATTCAATGTTAGAGAAGTCGGTTATCGAGTTTATTGACGATATATTGATCTATTCCAAGTCAGCCAGCGATCATAAACCAATTTGCGCCAAATTCTTAGTAAGTAGCAACAAGAAAAGTTGTATGCCAAGTTATAGAAATGGGAATTATAACTTCGAGAAGTGCAGTTCCTTGGTCATGTTATCAATAGCGAAGACATCAAAGTCGATCCAACAAAGAATACTAGCTTCCATTTGTTCCACATAGATTAGGGCTTTGAAAGTGTTGAACAAACCGCTCAGGAACTTGATCACCAACAAACAGGGGCGGAGCTACGGAGGGGGCACGGTGGGCTCGTGCCCCCTCCAAAACTTTCGGCGTAGTGTAACTTTTTCAAAAATTCTCGTGTTTGTCATCGTTTTGCCCCCCCCCCCATCTTAATATCTAATATATTAAATCAAGTCGATCAGTAAAGTTTAAAAAAAAGCTCCAGGCTGAATGGTGTTGTTTTGCCGGAGATGGAGTGTTGAAGTAAAAACCTGATGGCTGTACGGAATGCTGTGAAATCCTTCGGCACTTGATCTCACAACGGCCTCAAGCTCCTACACACAAGAACTACGCACGTGAGACTCGCCTTGGGTTTTAACCAAAGATCAACCTCCGGCATGAGAATGAGTATCTGATGGGTATAGTAATAAATGTGAACAAGTAGTGAGAGTAAATGTTGTGTGTGAATTAGTTGCGAATCATAAATGAGGTAGGGGTGTTTATACTACCCCCACCTCGATACCTGTATTACGTCGGGAATAGGTGAGCAGACCTAGGCCTAGCTGTAATGACCAAGAATCACTATTCAGGAGGTCGGGGATGCTCGAAATAAAGGTTAAACATGGTATATTAGATTAAAGAATTGGGGGAAGATGTGTGTGTTTTCTAGAGAGAGAAAGGGAAAACACACACACTTCTTATTACAAAATGAACATCCAACCTCTCCTAGTTGCAACTAGGAGAGTATATATACTACAAAACACTAAAACTATGTCCTATTGACAGAACTAGTCCTTGTGCTTTTAACTAATGCAATTTCCAACATATAACATTATTTTCAAGGCTAACAATCTCTCCCCAAAGTAATGTTATATGGAAATTGCTTACAATGTTCCCTACAAGCACAATTAAGTAAAACACAATACAAAACATAAGCACAGCAGCTCTGAGAGTGGTCTTCAAGCACCATAGCTTCTTATACATCTGAGTCTTCTCGGCTGCCATCACTTTGACTTGTAGAGGAACAATGTGTGCGAGTCTAATTAGGGATTAACATTGACCATTACAATACACTCTCCCCTAATTAGTGCTCTCCCCCAAACTGACAACATCTCTGATGAATGCCCTAACTCTGAAGAAGTCTTTTATGATAAACACATGCGAACCGTCTTTAGTCTTCAAACATGCAGCGGAATATGTAAAACGACTGTAGACTCGACCTTCTTCAGGATTTTCTGTTCGGGGGTACAATGTATCAACATCTTCATCTTCACCAAATGCATTCCAGCTATCTTATAAATCAGCCCATAACGTACACATGTAATTAACAAAGGTAGAAACGGTTCAGCCTGGTCACATGGACCTTTAGTACTTCATAAAGTACATATTTATTTCACATTTCTCTCCCCTGATGATTGCGATCTCATCGAAATCAGCATACCAATGTGTATATGTAGTTGTAACCGGAAGCACCTTTAGAATAGACTATAATCAGCACGTGTGAAGATGTCGATAATCCCAATCTACTAACGATACCATATGAAATTGTCTAACTCTTTATCAACCTCTGAATGAACAACGACGGCTATTTCCATTAACCCCATAAGGAAAAACTCAATATGACGAACTTGAGAATGAAGTAAGATTCCCCAGACTTGTGACTTAAGCTTGTGGTTCCTGTAGTAACTAAGAACGGTGTAGAGAGTTCGTGAAGCATCGAATCCCTAAGTACTCAATACTCTTCATCCAACCAACCAACAAGTATGAGACGTAACACCTCTTGATTATCCACATCTAAGTGTGACACTGAGCACTACAACGTAACTCCTTTAAGTGATAGTTAACTAGGTCTTCGTCCGTCCACCCCTTGACCTATGAAAACTAGATAAACCAAGTCTTCGTCACCATGTATGTAACCCTTGGTTAACATATATCTATGTGCCCAACAAGTATCTACGAAAGTCATGCATCCATCCACCCCTAAACTTTGAGATAAATAAGTACGCATCCGTAAAACTTCACTTCAAACCCAAATAGATAATAAAGAATTCTCCTTGTATACACAAACTTCTGATATTAGCCATCGTCATTGTAGAATGATTCTTGATCAGGATCGTTTTAAGCAAAACGTGGTGTGTTTTGAGGTGTGATATATTGGTATTCATGTAATGAAACAAATGAATTGAATCATGTTCTGGATAAGGTGTACCAATGATATCATGGAGTGGGTGAGGTGATATATTGGTATTCATGTAATGAAACAAGTTAATGAATCATGTTCTTGTATAAGGTGTACCAATAATATCATGTTCTTGGGTGTGGTGATATTAGGGTATAGGTGTAGTGATTTCATATTTTCCCTCCAAAAATTCAAATTGAAAAATTTCTCGCCCATACTATGAAAATCACTATGAAATGCGAGTGTAAGGTTGCACGAAAAATTTGAGTTATGAAAATTTTTACGCCAAATTTCATCGTAAAATTTTGAATTTTAGCCAAAAAATTTGAATTTTTGGTCAAAATTTTCATCGTTATACCAAATTTTGAATCTCGCGTAAAAATTGAACGTTTAAGCTCCCGTAGAAAATAAATTTTACTCAAATTTTCCCGCCAAGCTTACTCGCAAACTTTGGTTGATACTCGCAAGCTTACTCGCAAACTTTGGTTGATACTCGCAATCCAAATCCTTACTCGCAATCCAAATCCTTATTCGCAAGCAATCCCTATTCGCAAAACTGAGCCTTATTCGCAAACACCTTACTCGCTAAAACCTTACACGCAAAATCCTTATTCGCAATACAAGACCATATTCGCAAATAGATCCTTATTCGCAAAACCAGATCATACTCGCAAATAGATCCTTATTCGCAAATAATGATACTCGAAATGTTTGCCAAGTAGATACTCGCAAACAGAATTAGCTTACTCGCTATTTTGTATACTCGCAATACCAGCCAATATTCGCAAGACCAACACTATTCGCTAAACCCCAAAAAATTCCTATTCGCTAAACCCCAAAAGTTGATATTCGCTAATACCCTATTTTTCCATACTCGCAAAACTAGGGCTCAAATTATAGAAACCCACGAACAGCCTTAAATCCACGAGATTTCACCCAACAAAACCCAAAAACCAAATCACACGAACTCCTAGTAGCCTATACGAACGATCTAGATGAAACCCAAAGTGTAAACACCACGAATCCCAACCAAACCAATCGAATAGCTTCAAAAACACCCAAAAACACCACGAATCGCCCCTGGTTAGCTCTGATACCACTTGTTATGACCAAGAATCTATATTCAGGAGGTCGGGGATGCTCGAAATAAAGGTTAAACATGGTAAAATTAGATTAAAGAATGGGAAGGTGTGTGTGTTTTCTAGAGAGAGAAAGAGGAGAAACCACACACACCTTATTACAATGAACATCCACCTCTCCTAGTTGCAACTAGGAGAGTATTTATACTACAAAAACACTAAAACTAAGTCCTATTGACAGAACTAGTCCTCGTGCTTTTAACTAATACAATTTCCAACATATAACATTATTTTCAAGGCTAACACTAGCCTAGGTGGTAGGTGTCAGAACCACGTATGGGATGCAATCCCGCCAAATCTGGTGTGGCGGCGTTCTGTCAAGGTCACCTCTTTATCCAGTAGGTAAAGAGGTGTCTTGGATAATAGAGAGGACCCTTCAGTCCCTTCGGAGTGGTGTGTACCGTCCGGACAAGCGTGCCGTCCGGACACATACGCCAACATGGAGTCATGGAGTTGGTTTTCTTGAAGAAGATGGAATTGTCATATCAAAAGGGGGACCATGTGACTATTGTATGTGGGTGGTGAAGGACCACGTGTGTTAGTTTCTTTTTTATTTTTTACGGAGTATTTTGTTAACTTCTAAGGTAAAGTCATGACTTCAAGATTTTGTTCTATTTCTCTAGTTAAAAAAGTAAATTCTTTCCATAAAAATATAATGTATTTATCAATGTGTTTTTGTTGAAATGTTTATGATCAAGTACTACATCACTTGTTCAAAAACAAAAGTGTCGTACCCTTAATTAAGTTTAATTATAATATATACTAAAAGCCAAAATGTAACGGCGTCATTAGCAAATTCTTAAGGTGTCCGTAATCAAGAATTGTGGTCTCTGATTGGTGTTTAGTGGTTGGATTTATCACATCGAGGCCCAATAGTAGATGGTGTAACATGTTGTCAAAAATTTATTGGTTAAAACATGTTGGTTCCTTAACTGTTCATCCCCCATTTAGGGGTAATTACACACTAACACGCATCAGAATGCGTGATACACTCTTGGAAACACAACAATACTGTTCATAAATGTACTATGGTATGAAAAATGGAACAAGTGTGCAACAAATACATATTATTTTATGTTAAAGTTGGATCAAGAAGCTTCATCAACAATCATCTTCTTCATATATACATAAAAAATCTGCATCCAAGGAAAACATATGCAACATCAGTGAAACAAATCATTAAAAACAGGCAGCAGAAAGAAAAAAATAAAAAAAAGAAAAGAGGCAAACAAAAAAAGGCAAGAAGCATTACAAAGGTTAGTTTTGCATGGTACACTGCTTATATATTCTTCTTATGCCTTTTTTTTTTTTTTTTTTTTTTTTTTTTTTTTTTTTTTTTTTTTTTTTTTTTTTTTTTTAGATAAAACATGTGATCCATAAACCCAGAAAGCCCTGAGAACCATGAAAAAAAAAAGACTATATATATAAGTATATATTATACTATACCTAGTCAATATATTGAGTAAAATTTACTATCGTTTTATCGACATAGTTAGTGTCAATATGAAAGATGACTATCTCCCATTGTCATAACGACTAAATTATTCTCATTTTACTGTGTACATCATTTTGGGTTTACTTTGAAATCCATGGTGATTGAATTATACACAATGCAACCGTACTCAGGAAGAACGAATATTGCCCTATACAGTCCAGCCAAACAGCCTGATATGAAGAGACTCTAGCACTAATAACCATTGGTATCAGTGACGCCCAGTTTGCTGCATACTGTGGGGCCGG
>LBNU01023793.1:198074-220569 GCA_014162995.1 Artemisia annua
TTCATGTTCTCAGCTTCTGTTTATGTTCCAACATGTTTTATCTGATTTTTTTTCTTTTTGTTTGCTCTTTATGGTTGTTGCACAAAATATCCATATAATTATGTTGAAAATATACATGTACCCTTATATGATCTTGCATGCTTGAACAATATACATATGTACAGTTATCTACTATACTTTCGTAACTCATACGTGTTAGTATATCATGGACAATATTGCAACCAATAGTTGGAAAACATTTGTAAAAAAAAAATCCAGGAGAAACTGTTAGTAACCATAATATTCACAAGACATTGGCAACCAATTCTTGGAAAAATCCAACACATAATGTTAGCAACCAGAAAATTGACCAATCATTGGCTACCAATACTTGGAAAAAAACAACAAAGAATATTGGTAATCAGAAAAATGACCAACCATTGGCTACCAATCCTTGGAAAGGGTTTCTAAAAAAAAGTGTTCAGACAATGGTGTTACCAAAAGTAAAAGGCCACCCCTTTGTGAGAATACTACTCGACATCATGGAATCTATGACAAATCAGTTGAAAATGTACACGTTGGTGACAATAGAAACTTACAAGTGTCGACATCCCCGCCGAGTTGTAATACTCTTTTTTCAAGATCAACAGTCAACCCAGATGCTTTGGCAACAAATACAGAAAACTTCTTTCTACATCAAAAGCATCATGTACCTGTTTCAGATGTAACGTCTTTAGTAAAACGATCCAGAGAAGAAACGTTGTATACTACACCTACAAAAAAAATGTTGCACTATGCAAATGCCAGGTAATAAAAGTTTCAGCATGTCCTTCTTTTTAACTACTGTTTTCCCTTTTTTTTATTACTCTTTAAACTAAATCCTTATCTTTACTTTCATGCCGAAGTTAACAAAAAGAAACGATGCCGACTACATGCAATTCAACAATACTTATAGTTTCTCACAATCAAAAAAGCGATTAGCAGAATTGTCTTTACATGATGCACACACAGAACGGGTTGACAAAATGAAATACTTGCATACTAACAATAGAGGTAATTGAAATATTATCATATTTATATATTTATTTTCTTTTAACCTATTCCTACTAACAACATTCAAAAATATATATACCTTAAACTTTTCCCTTATTTATGGCAGATTTATCAACAATACATACCTGTGGCAGTTGTTTGTACGATAGCATGGATAACAAAATCAACAATGGGAGTTAATAACACTGCTGAATTTTCATCACTTATAACACAGTCATCTACACCACCTGCAACAGAGACCAAATGCCAAAATTATTATGACGGAAAACAAGTAAACAAGGGTGATACATGTTCACAGACGGAAGGTGTGTATCGTTATCAGACTACTACCAAATATATTACATATAATGACATTCACTCATAATCTACTACCAAAAATTACATATAATGACATTCACTCATAATTCACTTTCATTTTTACCAACAGGCACTTCAAACTCTAGGCGTATAACCAAACGGAAAGCCGAACATGTTATGGGGCAAGAATCTGGCAACAAACCATTTACAACATCCACAGGAAACAAAAAAAGACGTCGCCAACCACAAAAAGAAACCAACAATCAACATACAAATGCCAACAGAGAAGATTCGGCACACAAAGGTACTATTTTGTTTACAATAATTTGTTTTTTTTCCTGTTATAAATATAAATAAATAAACTAACTTTGTTAAAAAAAATTAGTGACAGAACCCTCGAGTTCATACATTGATTTAGGCGACTGTGACCGGAGATGCGAATATTGTAATGCTTCCTTTTGGTATGGAGAAAGCCTGAAAAGTGGTTCAGCAAAACAAAGGCCTAAATATACTCGATGTTGCGCAGGTGGCTTCTTCAGGTGATTTGAAAAAGCCAAGCTCGTCAGCAGCTTCTTTGGCGGCGCCAACAGTGAGTGAAACAATGCAGCCAATGGAAATGTTGTGGCGTCGAATGAGAGAGTAACGAGTGCGTGATGCGAGGATGGAAATGATGATGGTGATGAGGAAACATAGGACAAAGTGTTGGATCTTGTCATTCAAATTGAACAAGAAGTTGATCCACCAGACCAAATTAAGCAGTTATTTAGAGATAAGCATTTTATGGAAAACATTCGAGCATATAATCAGATGTTCAGCATGACATCGTTCGGTGCACAAATAGATGAATCGGTCAACGATGGTAGGGGACCATAAGTTTTCAAAGTTTCTGGTTAGATCTATCATTGGATAGGGTCACTCTGCCCAAATGGATGATGAAGATCCATGTTTTTTGCACCTTTACATATATGATACACAAAATGAAGTTAACAACAGAATGAACCACTTTGGCGGGTGGAATTCAGGGACATTAAAACCAGAAATAGTTGAAGGTCTGATCAATCAACATAATGAATTGGTCAAGCTGTTCAGAACTGCCAGAGACAAGTATAATGAAGAAAACGTTCATGATTTCAAAATTAAGTTATTCAATGTCGTGGGAGTCCGCGAGTACCAGCTACCAACTTCAGACATACTTGGTGCTATACTATTTGAAAATGGGCCAAATACTCGCACAGATTACGATGTTATCATACAAAAAAAAAGGTCAACATCCACAAAGAATTAACAAATTCCATTCATCATATATGTCTTTACAGTTCCCGCTACTTTTCAG
Organism: Artemisia annua; assembly: GCA_014162995.1. Taxonomy (NCBI): domain Eukaryota; kingdom Viridiplantae; phylum Streptophyta; class Magnoliopsida; order Asterales; family Asteraceae; genus Artemisia; species Artemisia annua. The sequence goes on from LBNU01023793.1 coordinate 200,737, forward strand.
ATATGGACAGCCAGGGTACAACACATAGATGGAGCTTAGATTACCTTCTACATGTCATAGGAAACCCAAAGTATCGATGAACATGTACTACATGTCTCAGATACATGAGAGGCCTCATCTTTATGGTTTGATGTTTAAGGGTGGAAGGCTCTTCCAGCAATATGTTGTCTCTGTATATTGTGCACTTGAGCAAGAGCGTCTCGATTTTATAAGAGCTAAGCAAAATAATATCAGGAGTGAGTATTTATCAGGCATCTACGACGCAATTTCAATGGGAGATCGGTATGGTTCCGAGATCGGAAAAAAAATTATCCTACCTCCAAGTTTCACAGGCGGACCAGGATACATGTATAGTCATTATTTGGATGCTGTTGCCATTTGCAGAGTTCTTGGAAATCCACAAATTTTTATCACATTCACATGTAACGTAAACTGGCCAGAGATTCGAAGATACATGAGGCACTTTCCCGAACTCACAACTGCAGACAGAGCTGACATAGTTGATCATGTTTTTGAGCAAAATGTGGAAGATTTTCTAAGAATTATGAAAGAGAGAAAAATCTTTGGTGAAATCACAGGAGGTACTTACATGTTGTATGTTTTAAACTTACATATTTATTTTATACTATATTTTCTACTCACAATAACTTATAATTTATATGTTATTATGTATGTACATTAATTCCTAAATTTATTTTATTTTTGTTTTTTTTCTCATAGTTCTTTACACAATTGAATTTCAAAAACGTGGACTTCCGCACTGCCATACATTAGTGTGGTTACATCCTGATGACAAGATAAAGTCACTTGAAGACGTTGATAAATTCATTTGCACTGAAATACCAGACCAAAAAATTGATCCAGAAGGATACACAGTTGTTACCGAAATGATGGTTCATGGCCCCTACGGTGCTACGAATACAAAAGCACCATGTATGCAAGAAGGTAGCTGTACGAAGCATTTTCCAAAAAAATTCAACGACAACACTTTCTTTGACGATAAAGGCCACGTACACTACCGAAGAAGAAAGACACCTGCTTATGGTATGAGAGGAAGTGTAAAGGTGGATAACGCTTATGTTGTACCATACAACCGTCTCCTTTGTCTCATATTCAACGCCCACATAAACGTTGAATATTGTGGCTGGAGCATTGATGAACTCAAATAAGTACATATTTTTATCATCATTTATCCTATTTATTTGACTTGTTTTACTATATTATTTATGAGAATCGGTACTTTAATGTTTACTTTAGTTATTCTCAGGTAAAAACAAGCAATAGGTGAAACTTGGCTATTTTGGACTAATTATGGAGCAAAACAAGCAAGATGTCAAAAGTCTACTAAAATCCAGAAGATGCGCCGTATCTATCCCAACAGATACGCCGCAATATCATACTTAGATGAATTCTAAGACCATTGTCTGACTTTGAAGAATGCGCCGCATGTAATTCTACTATGCGTCGCATATGAAACTTTGGTCAATGAAGAAGATCAAGCTCGTTCTACTCCAGATACGCCATATTACACTTCTGACATACGGCGCATCACTATCAAGACTTCACCAGATACAATCCAAAATACTGAAGGACATGCGCCGGATACAAGAATCAAGATACGCCGCATCTGAAGACGGTGTACGAATATTCCAGAATATATTAATCTTGGACCCACGCGAAGTTAAGTCAATGCGCCGCATCTACCTATGTCATGCGCCACATCGAACCCTCAGACAGAAACTATAAATACCCCAAGACCTAAACGAATTTTGTGTGCAACATAACCCTAAGGGCACGTTTGGTAGGGTGAAATTCAAAGAAATGAAATGAAGTGAAGAAATCAAATCACAGAATTGAATTCTCAAAGAAATTCAATATAAATTCCAGTGTTTGGTAACACCAGAGAATTGACTCAAGAAATCAGTATTATTATTATTATTATTATTATTATTATTATTATTATTATTATTATTATTATTATTATTATTATTATTATTTATTATTTTTATATTAATATATTATTATTATATTATTATTATTATTATTATTATATTTTTATTATTATTTATTTATTATTATTATTATTATTATTATTATTATTATTATTATTATATTTTTATTATTATTTATTATTTATTATTATTTTTATATTATTATTATTATTATTATTATTATTATTATTATTATTATTATTATTATTATTATTATTATTATTATTATTATTATTATTATTATTATCCTCCAAGGAATTGATTTCCACTCCAAATGTAAAGGAAATGAATTCCTTGAATTTATGTGTAAATTTAACTCCTTAAGAATTGTAAATCTCCACTTTTTTATTTCTTTAGCTACCAAACAAGAGAAATGAATTTATTTCCATTTCTTTAAGCTCATTTCACCCTACCAAACATGCCCTAAGGAGCCGATTTCAGTCAAAAAAGCAACACAAGACACACTCCAAACGAAGATATTAGAGCTGTAAGAAGGTCCTGCATGTATTTAATTCATTAAGTAGTTTTGTTTTATTGTAATAGTACGCTTTAATTCATCAGGATTGATGGGCTTGTGGCCACCATACTGCTCTCCTTAAAATTGCTTTCCCATCAATTAAAGTTTATATGATGATGTTTTTGGTGACTTATATTAGTGCATTGATAACCTCTGTGTCTAGCTGAGCCTGTAGGCTGCCATACCTGCTCCTCGCCTATTTAGCTGATGTCTTTGGATAAATAGGATAGGCATAAGTGATCATTAAGGGTTTACGGCGCACTCTAATTTAAAAAGCGGCGTATCTATTTTATGAATAAAAGTCTGATTTTAATTTTAACGTAATAAGATACGGCGTATCCTTTTTCCAGGATACGGCGCATCGTCTGCAGATATCAGTAACTTTTGTTTTTCGTATTCCATTTTCGTTATTAATTTTCTGATGTTCCACTTTCTTGAACATACCCTACTAATGCTTTTGTGATGATTTCAGGTAGTGCATGACCAGGAGTTCAACAAAGAACCTAATTAATTCTTATGAAGAACCTGAACGAGCTTTTTATTCACTTAAAAAGCTTTTCAACACAACAAGCTTTGACCTTTCAAATTCATTAGAGCTTGATTATTTTTCTCAGCAAGAAGAGGAGGAAGTAGAGACAGAAACAATGACGGAAAACACTACTATGGAGGAATACATGAACAAAACCCGATCCGACTACAGTTCACCGACTACAGTTCAGGAGTTGCTAGACCAAAGTTTGACGACAAGTCAAAATTTGAGTTGAAGGGTCAGTTTCTCAAGGAGTTAAGAGAAAATGCTTTCAGTGGGACAAAAAATGAAGATGCTAATGAAAATGTGGAAAAAGTCCTAGAGATTGCAGATTTATTCACTACAGAAGGAGTCACTGATGATCAACTTATGCTTCGGATCTTCCCAATTTCACTAAAAGGAGGTGCTAATAAGTGGCTAAGAAATGAACTAGCAGGTTCAATCACTACATGGGATGAACTGACGAGCAAATTCCTCAAAAGATATTGTCCACCTGCTAAAACTGCTAAAAAGATGGAGGCTATCAACAATTTTAAGCAAGAGCCCGATGAAACTCTATATCAGGCTTGGGAGCGTTTCAAAGACTTGTTGGTAAAATGTCCTCAACACTATCTGACCACAATGCAGAAGGTAATATTGTTTTATCAAGGATTGGACGTGCCTACTAGACAAATCTTGGATGCAAAGGGAGCTGTACCACAAATGAGTGCAGCAAATGCTAGGAAAGCCATCCAAGAAGCTGCTGATCATTCTCAAAAATGGTACAATGGAACCTCTACTATATTCTGACGGGTTAGCTGCTATACAAGCTCAATTGGACAAGATTAGTAGAGATATGAAGAAAAGAGATGAACAAGCATATGCTGCCCAAGTTGGATGTGAAAAATGCCAAGGTCCTCACTACACCAAGGATTGCCCTACAAAGAATGAAAGTGAAACCTTTGAAGAAGCATACTACACACAATTTGGTCAACCATTCCAACCTTCAGGAAAGTTTAGGGAAGCTGTTCCAGGATACTATCAAAAGTACAATGGAAATCCCACATATCAAGAAAGAAGGCAAACTTTGGATGATACTTTGAAGCAAATTATGGCCGATATTGCTAAAAGACATAAAGAGAACACTGCTTTGATCAAAGAAATCCGATCTTCAACAGAAACTATCACAAGAAATCAAGGTGCTTCGATAAAAAACTTAGAGCAACAAATTGGTCAGATGGGCAAGGTTCTTCAAGAAAGGGGAATTGGAAGTCTACCTAGCTCAACTGAAACTAATCCAAGGATATTTGTCAAGGCCTGATGCGTGGGTTTTGCAACCTTCGCAATTAGGTTTTACCTCTCAAGGGATCTTGTGAAGCTTACAACCCCCACCAGGCAGTGTACCTGACCGATGTAGTATAGTGAAGTGGCAAGTACCGGGGGATTGATCGTTCTCTCGAGGAATAGTGTCATTAGGATTGAAAACTACTCTAATTTAGGTATAAGGGTTGAGGGATGATTCTTTTTGTATTTTTTGTATTTTATAAAAGCAAGTAAAATCTCGGGTATTTGGAAGAGTGAGCGGAATTAGTTGCTAGTCAACCTACCCAAATAACTACTTATGCAAATAAAATAAAATAACAAGAAAAAGTAAATTTGTTGTGAAACTTATATGAGAGAAAAATGTGTTTAATTAGATTTCCTTACTCCCTAGCTATCTTTTACCAGTTGATTGGTTTGTTGTAATTGTGTGGATGACGGGTTGTATTCCTTTAAACCATTCGTAGAGCCGTGTACGATCTTCTCTAACTCTATAAGCTCCTACTTCACTCCTATGTCGAGCCGACTAAAAGCTCTTAACATGGGATCACTATAATTCGCATATGCGTTAAATACAACCATATAATCGTAGTACACATCCGATTCATGTTTCTTAAGACGTTCAAGCAAGTTACCGTATAGGAGGTTAGCCAGTTTTCTTAAGCCTAACATCGACTTCACCCACCCACAACAATCACAAACAAACCATCAACATGTAATCAAAAACTAGGTTTCATTAGATCCAAGCAAACACAAGAAAAACCTAGCCTAGCATGTTAAAGTAAAGACAAGCATAAGATATAATCAAACAACACATAGACATATTGATTGATTTGGAAGGAGACTTATCTTTAATTGAACATCAAGGTTTCAAGGGCGAAAAACCCCTGAAAATATAGTGTTTTACGAACTAGGGTTTATCCCTAAAGTTCTCCCAAAAGTTGCACACCTAATGAATGAAAATTAGACGAATATATATAGATTTTACAATCTGACGGCGTCACGTTTTAGAGTGTGACGCCGTCACCTCGCCGCCAAAACTCTCTCGGATTACTCAGATCTATTTTTGACGCCGTCCCCCTTTAAATGTCTCTGGGCCGTCTCCTTTTGAGCTATAACGTGATGCCTACATCCATTTACACGTGACGCCGTCACGTGTAATTCTTCCAAAATCTTTCTGGGGCGTCTAGTGTAAAAATCATCCACCTCTTTGTCAAAACGTGACGCCGTCACCTCGTAAAGAGTGACGCCGTCAGGTACTGTTTTCAGCTTGGTTTTGATACTTTGTCGTTTTCTTCACTTTTATGCTCCAAAAATGTCCAAAATGCTTCCTTTTCCAAATTTCCTCTCCAAAGTACCTAAAATGACAAAAGGAACGAATTAAGGCAATATTTGATCAAATAATTATGGATTAGGGCTTAAATGACCCCTTAAAAGCGTAACACTTTTCGCCTCATCAANTTTTCAGCTTGGTTTTGATACTTTGTCGTTTTCTTCACTTTTATGCTCCAAAAATGTCCAAAATGCTTCCTTTTCCAAATTTCCTCTCCAAAGTACCTAAAATGACAAAAGGAACGAATTAAGGCAATATTTGATCAAATAATTATGGATTAGGGCTTAAATGACCCCTTAAAAGCGTAACACTTTCCACCTCATCAAATCCCCTTACACTTGAGATTTGCTTGTCCTCAAGCAAATACGCTTTTATTCCAATCAAAATATGAGCTAGGGGTCATTTAACACTAACATAAAAGTAATTACAACAGATAGTTATTCCACCCTAGTCATAACAAGCACGGAAATCATACACTAGCACCTCACAAATAGTGTTTGGATACTCTCATCTCTCGGGTGTTATAAACCTATATAACTAAATGGAAATGGAAGAAATATCTCTCACTACCTGTCATAGCAAATAGATTACCATAGGCTTGGGAAAGGATCAAAAACCTCCTCCACTAGGCGTAAGCACCTAAGATAAACTATCAAAGAGGGCTTTTCAAGGGTTGTAACGTTAGGTGTAGGGATATGATAAACACGGTTTGGTTGGAATAAAGGGTATTTTTAGTGGTGGCGAGTTAATTATCTTGATCAAATACATGCACAATGCGGCGTTGCTAAGCCAAGACTCGACTCGACTTAAGCTAAAAAGAAAATAACAAAAACATAAACAAAGATAAAATAAAATGGGATGGTAGTCCATATGTTTTTTCTACTTTTCTTTTTTCCATTTTTTTTCGTTTTCTTGTTTTTTCGATTTTTTTTCATACACTCTTACCCTACCATCCAAAATAATACATCATAGGGGCCTCGGTTCTCCCCTTACACTTGAACTTTTACATACTTTACAATTAACTATTCTAATGACTCGAATTAAGATAATTGAAAAACTTGGAGTACTTTGAAATATTAACGCACATGTGGGGGTAATAATTGACTTCTTTCCCATTACCCCATTACATTAGTACTTTACCCATGAGTCCCAATCGTCCCAAAACAATATGTACAAGGATACGACTCGACTTAGCAACCATGTAATCAATAAGACAATTAGTTAAGGGTTTAAACATGTAACAATAATGCACTAAAGATGAGTGCATACAAGGTAGGCTAAGGCGATTTGGGTGTACATTTGGGGTGAATTGTAAACAAATTCTTCCTTTAAGTAAGATGCTTAAAGTTAGAAACGAAAAGATAGGCTCTTAGGGGTGTACTAGGGGTATCGTGTACTAAAATTGAGTACATCGCTAAGATGTGGGAGAATTACTGGACCAATGAAGTCAATGTAATTATAATACGGGCGTAAAACATGGGTTATCCTAATGCCTCTTATCATGTAGTAAATCTAACTACACGAATGTAGTCTCACTTNATGCTTAAAGTTAGAAACGAAAAGATAGGCTCTTAGGGGTGTACTAGGGGTATCGTGTACTAAAATTGAGTACATCGCTAAGATGTGGGAGAATTACTGGACCAATGAAGTCAATGTAATTATAATACGGGCGTAAAACATGGGTTATCCTAATGCCTCTTATCATGTAGTAAATCTAACTACACGAATGTAGTCTCACTTGTGGATTTGGGATGGTTACTAACACAAGTTCTAGAATCTATAAACTACCGGTACACACACAAGCACAAAAAATGAATGCTTTTCCTACCAATTCTAGGGGTGAACCTCACATATTTGGGGGAAATTTTTTTTTGAGTGGTATGGTTTTTGTGCTAGTAATACAACTCCTATCCATGAGACGCTTATTATGCCTAAAGTTTCACTCCTATAAGTTGTAAAAAATTTTAAATTTGGCGCTAAAATTGCCCTAACAAATATTTCTCTCAGTTTTATTACACATCTACCATTAAACAAAACAAAAATCAAGCGTAATAGCATTTTCTAAGGTGTCTTCATTTACCCCCTTACACTTAAACCGAACATTGTCCCTAATGTTCACATAAAAAGATATAAAAGTAGAGAAAATGAAAGAATGAAACAAATACTCCCCTGATTCGTTTGATGTGGATCGTGCGGTAACATGGTTAGATCTTCTTCCAAGATGATGTAAAAGCTCCAAGATCAAAGTGACGCCAACAGCTTGATGCCATGAACTTGATTCCATGTCCATCTTCTTGTCCAATGTAACCTGTTAAACCTGAGAAAACACTAGGCAAACCTTGCGTAAAATCGGCGGCAAAATCTATATAAGGATATAATGCTTGTGGAATGAAAGTTTTGCAGATTCCTGGAATTAAAGATGCAGTAATTTTTATAATCCGGCAGAAAAACTAAATTTTAAAAACTTTTTCTGGAATCAGTACCTGACGCCGTAAGCTTTTAAAGGCTGACGCCGTCAGAATTGGTCTGACAGAATTCTTATGTTTAGTTTCCGAAAAATTTCTGGAAAAACGATTACCCTAATTCCTGGAATCCTGCAAAATTTCATTATGACTCGATACAAGCATTTGACTCAAACAAATACTAATATCTATGTTCATTTTATATCACTACAATTCATGTCCAATTCGTTCTTATAAACAAATTTAGATTTCTCTTACACTTATCTTTTTGCAAAATACCTTTATATGTAGTTAAGACGAAGTTAAAAACAAAATAAAGCCTTTTCACAATGTAATTTGAAACATGAATTGTTAGCAATAAAAATAAAACATACATACGGAAACAAATAAAATCAAACAAACAAACAAAAAAACAAAGCAAATAAAGCTTGGGTTGCCTCCCAAGAAGCGCTTTTCTTTATTAACGAGTCTTGTAGCTAGACTCAAAGTCACTCTACCCTACGTAGGTGAGTTCCGCATCGAGGACATCTTTAGGGTTGATTTTGGTTGGAAGTTTCCTATTGGTGCGTTTGGTGAGATATGTCCTCTCAAACTTCTCTCCATCCGGATCATATAATGTGATCCTTATGTGCCATGATCCATCTCCTTCCTTAGGTTGCTTTTCCCAATTCCATTTTTGTTTATCATCCTCGCTTTTCCACTTATTCATTGCTAGGTTCATTGGCAAAACTCCTAGGAAGTCAGTCATCTTTCTAAAAACTAGGGGATCTTCAAAGGGGTCTAATTCGGTGTCCCTAGCCAAAAGTTGCTTTACCGTATGTGTTCGGTTCACAAAGTCGTCTTCTAGGTAGAATGGGCGTTGGGGTCCTATGAAGTCTCCATCTAACCATGGTCCGTATCTAGAGGGTCTCCTATTAACATCTGTTGGTTCGTCAAGGGTATCATAGGCGTGTTTCTTAACATCATATACGACCAAGTTTCTCCTTCCCCTACCACTATCTTAGATTCTTTACAATCAATCATAGCACTTGCGGTGGCTAGAAATCCTCTTCCTATCAACAAAGGGCATGTGGGGTCGCTAACCATGTCAAGGACGTGGAAATCGGCTAAAATTGTTAATTTCCCTATGTGTACTACCACGTCCTTTACTACTCCAACCGGGTATGCTACACTTCCATCCGCCAAACCTATTATTACCTCAGTTTCTTCTAGCTTTCCTAGTTTGAGGGTGGTGTAAAGAGGTAGTGCAAGTAAGTTAAGGCTTGATCCAAGATCGGCTAATGTGTCATAAGCCTCCGAATTACCAATCTTACAAGGTAGAACAAATAAGCCCGGGTCATCTAGTTTCTTAGGTAACTTATTTTGAACGAAGGCGGTTCCTTTGTCACCTAACTTGAGCTTCTTCTCATATTTTTCCAAGAGGGCATTATAGTAGGGAGCACGTGCTAAAAGATCAATAACCGGACGTTCAAGGTGGAGTTCCTTGAATTCTTCGTCAAGGTTTTGAATGGGTGGTGTTTCAACTATCTTACTCTCGTGGTCTTTTTGAGGGATTTGGGTTTGCTTGAAACACGTGCTCATGGCGTTGACCAAATAGTATTGGGGGCAAGAACTAGGAGACGAAACCGAAGAAATGGCGTTAACGTTTAGTTTCGGGTTCTTGACCGTGTCGCTTGGGAGGGCTCCCATCTCTCGGTCATTGAGAACTTTCAACAAGGTGTCGATATTGTTGGTAATCTCGCTTTGTCTTTGCTTGAAATCGGATTCAAACTTGGCTATACGAGCGTCTTGAGATGCCATAAATTTAGACATCAATCCTTCAAAATTATTGGTACTACCATTGTTATTGGTAGGATTGTTATTGAAAGTACGGTTTGAGGATGAACCGGTTGATTGAAAACGATTAGGTGGATTGGAAGAATTGTTTTGGGGCGTGTTTTGGTTTTGTTTCCACCTAAAGTTTGGGTGATTTCTCCAAGAGGGGTTGTAAGAATCACCGTAAGGGTTTGGCTCGGGTTCGAAAGTGTACTACTTTTCTCCCGCTCCGTCGGTACGCGAGGATGCGTAATCTGCAAAAGCTTGTTTGGGGAGTTCCATGCAATCACGAGTGTCATGGGGACCACTACAATACTCGCATGAAGAAGTGATTTTGTTCACTTGACTTGGAGGTTTAGGAGCTTCGTAGGATTTCATGAGAAACTTGACTTGGTCCTCAAGTTCCATGATCCTACGGTCGGAAGTGCTTGAATTATTCGAAGGCAAAGATATTGCCTTGACCGTTTTGTTCAAATCACGGGGATCATTCCAACTTTCGTTGTCATAGAGAGCAAGATCTTCTATGAGTTCCCATGATTGTTGCGCACTTAGATCACGTAGCTTGCCACCGGCCGCTTGGTCAATGGTTAGCTTCGTGGGGATATTGATATGGTCATAGAAAATTCGGACTTGGAGCCAAAGGTCTATGCCATGGTGAGGGACTTTTTGGAGTAAGTCCTTGAATCGAGTCCATGCCTCGTAGAGGGTTTTGCCTTGACGTTGTTGGAACATCAAGATGTCATTCCTTAGCTTTGTGGTTCTTCCCAGTGGGAAAAATTGAGCAAGGAAGCGAGTGGTGAGATCATCCCAAGAGGTGATGGATCCTGCGGGTGGACGTTCTAGCCATTGACTAGCTTGGTCTCGCAGAGAGAATTGGAAGAGACGTAATCGGGTAGTCTCTCGAGTGGTAACATCAAGGTCTATGGAATCTATGATTATAAGAAAGTCCTTGAGATGTTGATTTGGATCTTCGGAACGAATTCCATGAAATGCACATCCGCTTTGCACTAACTGGATGGTGTCGGATCGCAATGGAGACACATTGGCTCATTGGGTGAGCTCAATGGTGCTTCGATAGCCTTGGTGGCTAGGACGGGAGTATTCTCCTAATGTACGGGCTCTAGGAGGTGGGTTTGGTTGGGGTATGTTATGTTGTGGTGGGTTGTTGGGATCAAGGATATTACCACCTTCCATGATGTCGGATGGTAATGGTTACGAACAAAGACACGAAGAAAAAAGATAGACTAAAGAAAACCTGGAAAAATAAAATTAAAAATCTCACTAGAAAGGATTCTAACGAGTAGACCTAAGAAAAAATAAAAATTTCAACCTAAGCAATAACTATTTCCCGGCAGCGGTGCCAAAAACTTGATGCATGGGTTTTGCAACCTTTGCAATTAGGTTTTACCTCTAAAGGGATCTTGAGAAGCTTACAACCCCCACCAGGCAGTGTACTTGACCGATGTAGTATAGTGAAGTGATGTAGTATAGTGAAGTGGCAAGCACCGGGGCATTGATTGTTCTCTCGGGAAATAGTGTTGTTAGGATTGAAAACTACTCTAATTTAGGTCTAAGGGTTGAGGGATGATTCTTTTTGTATTTTTTGTATTTTATAAAAGCAAGTAAAATCTCGGGTATTTGGAAGAGTGGGCGGAATTAGTTGCTAGTCAACTAACCCAAATAACTACTTATGCAAATAAAATAAAATAACAAGAAAAAGTAAATTTGTTGTGAAACTTATATGAGAGAAAAATGTGTTTACTTAGATTTCCTTACTTCCTAGCTATCTTTTACCGGTTGATTGGTTTGTTGTAATTGTGTGGATGACGGGTTGTATTACTTTAAACCATTCGTAGGGCCGTGTACGATCTTCCCTAACTCTATAAGCTCCTACTTCACTCATATGTCGAGCCGACTAAAAGCTCCTAACATCGGATCACTAGAATTCGCTTATGCATTAAATACAACCATATAATCGTAGTACACATCCAATTCATGTTTCTTAAGACGTTCAAGCAAGTTACCGTATAGGAGGTTAGCCAGTTTTCTTAAGCCTAACATCGACTTCACCCACCCACAACAATCACAAACAAACCATCAACATGTAATCAATAGCTAGGTTTCATTAGATCCAAGCAAACACAAGAAAAACCTAGCCTAGCATGTTAAAGTAAAGACAAGCATAAGATATAATCAAACAACACATAGACATATTGATTGATTTGGAAGGAGACTTATCTTTAATTGAACATCAAGGTTTCAAAGGTGAAAAACCCCTGAAAATACAGTGTTTTACGAACTAGGGTTTATCCCTAAAGTTCTCCCAAAAGTTGCACACCTAATGAATGAAAATTAGACGAATATATATATAGATTTTACAATCTGACGGCATCACGTTTTAGAGTGTGACGCCGTCACCTCGCCGCCAAAACTCTCTCGGATTACTCAGATCTACTCTTGACGCCGCCCCCCTTTAAATGTCTCTGGGCCGTCTCCCTTTGAGCTATAACGTGACGGCCTACATCCATTTACACGTGACACCGTCACGTGTAATTCTTCCAAAATCTTTCTGGGGCGTCTAGTGTAAAAATCATCCACCTCTTTGTCAATACGTGACGCCGTCACCTCGTAAAGAGTGACGCCGTTAGGTACTGTTTTCAGCTTGGTTTTGATACGTTGTCGTTTTCTTCACTTTTATGCTCCAAAAACGTCCAAAATGCTTCCTTTTCCAAATTTCCTCTCCAAAGTACCTAAAATGACAAAAGGAACGATTTAAGGCAATATTTGATCAAATAATTATGGATTAGGGCTTAAATGACCCCCTAAAAGCGTAACACTTTTCGCCTCATCAAGGCCATAACCACTACCAAAGAAGTCATGCCTAACATACCTTTCCTGGACGATTAAAGAATGGTGATGTTTTGAAACCCTAATATTTATTTAACTCTTCAATCAGCGTAAGGAGACTACTCAAAGAAAAGTCAAGAATTAAATAGGAGATCAGGGCTGCAATGAAAGAAGAGAGCTCTGCAACCGATCTACATTCCTTGCCTCATAAATAAAAAGACCTAGGAAGTTTTACTTTACCCTGTTAAATTAATAACATGTTTTTCAATAATGCATTAGCTGACTTAGGAGCTAGTGTTAGTGTTATGCCCCTTAAGACATTCACTACCCTAGGACTAGGAAAATTAACAGCAACTATGCAACTTATTGAATTGGCTGATAAAACTGTAAAACGACCTGAGGAGATTGCTGAAAACGTGCTGGTTAGGGTCGAGAAGTTTGTGTTCCCCGTAGACTTTATAATACTAGATATGCCCGAGGATGTTAAGATTCCCTTAATCCTTGGATGACCTTTCTTGTATAAGGCCCATGCTAAGATTAATGTGTTTAAAAGAAAAATATCATTGAAAGTAGGGAACGACAAACTAGTCTATAAATGTGAAAATCCGGTTAAAAGCATAAATAGAGGCGTTTATGTGCTAGGATTAAGAGAAGATATAGACCTCGACCTAGAAGCTAGATTTATGGGAGAAATCTTAGTGCAAAACAAATCACTTGAATGCTATGATGGAGATTATATTGAACTAAATGATCTTAAAACGCCATTAGAATTCAATGATAGATTTATGGAAGATGATGAACCCAATAAAAATAAAATTATGGATAACCCTAGTATTAACGTTATAAACACTAGAGATTACGATGAATTTGAAGGGTATCATACTTTTTGTGATTATGGTAGAAAAATCCATGTCGATTGTGCCTACAATTTACAATTTCCTTGCATGATAGGTTACAAAAAAATTAGCGCAAACTTCTTTCCTATTTTACCAATTAACATAATGTCAAAAACCTTTTATAATTCTATCATGAATAAGAAGGTTGAATATAAAGGAAAGAATGTAGTTGGAGCTTTTATTAACGTACCTGTTTTTGTTGGAAGATTTGTTGTTATTACAGATTTCACGGTGGTAGAAGACATGGATGCCTATCGTGATAAAGAAATGGGCGATGTGATTGTTGGCAGACCATTTTGTAGGGAGATTGCTATTAATGCCAAAAGATTTGAAGGAAAAATCACCTTTCAAAATGGAAGCGACGTTATTACTTTTATGATGCCTCGCACTCACCCAAGTTTTAAACATTCCACTAACAAATATTGCTACAGGTTTTCACCATTTCTTCATGTAGATGACAAGGACAAACAATATGGGATCAAGTATCCGTACCAAAAGATGAAGGGATTCTACGAAGGAGTGTTGAAGTTGGGACCTGAATATATCCGCGATAAGTTAGTTAGCAATTATATCATGAAGTGGTATTTGGATATCGATGACGGAAAATAGGAGCTGAACGTGAGTCTAACTTGAAGACTCTGGAATAAAGACAAGTGCTGACCAGGAGACAACCCGGAATTTCTATCTTATTTTTCTGTTTGTGTCGAGTCTGTCAGACCTGCAGAAGATGCGGCACATCCCCATCATAGGATGCGGCGTATCCTCTGCACTGGTCATATCTTTTTATTTTTCTGCATTTTTATTTTAAACTTTAAAACATTCTGTCAGTTTATTTAATGCGGCGCATCCCTGGTTAAGGATATGACGCATATTTTATTCCGATTCATATTAATTTCAGGCTCGATATGGCGCATCTTCTTCCGTAGGATGCGGCGTATCGATTGACCTGATGATTTTCAATTTTTATTTTTAGGTTTTATTTTCACTAACTACTAATGTATTATGCAAGTTTGAACCTTCTTAACTCAGGTGTGTTAAAGTTTTGATGGTATTATAGATTCCTGCACTTTCTGTGGAAACATCATTCATGAAGCTTAAACGTTCTCATCCACAAGAAAGTTGATTTTTTGCTCATAAACGCAATGGAGGATCATGCCGAGCAAATATCAGGGGAGTTTTTCCGTTCTAATTCTTTTATTTTCCAGTTTTTAACCTTTAACACAAACAACGAGGACATTGTTTAACTTAAGTGGGGGATAGAGAATTAGAACGCTTACTTGTCCTAAACTTTTTCAAAATATGTTTAAAATACGCTTAATATATCAAAATTTAAAAAAAAAATTAGCATGTTTTTGTTTAAGTCTAAATTACATAACCGCACACAAAACCTTATTTCTTCCAAAAATTAAAACTTTAGTGTGCCGGTGACTTGTAAACTTTAGAACTTGGCTTGTATACTATTCGAGACCACCATAATGAGTATTATCGATATAATTGGACTGACTTGTCTAACTTGGTAAATTTCTAGGATTACACCCAAAAAGCCTTTATATGTTATGTGATATTAACTAAATACATTGGTTAGTTAACCCCCGTATAAACCCTTTTGTTTACTTTCACTTTTAGAGTAAGATACCCCTAGAAAAACCCTCAGAGCCATTCCTTTTGTTTCTTACACCCTTGTTAAAATGTTTTCATTACACCCTTACACCTTAGCCTACCCTATAGATTAAAATCCGTGGTTAGTTACTTTAGGCAAAGTGTGTTTCCTTACATTACCTGTGTTCGCGTGCGTAATTCATTATCTTTGGTTAGGTTGGGAAATTGCACAATGCAATTGGAGTGAAAGTACATATTGTATAATTTTAGTTTATTTTTCGTGTGTTTACTACTTTTACTATTACAGTTATTTCTGAAAGTTATGAAAAGTATAGAAAAATTATCCGGAAAAACCGTGATAGAAAAAGTTGTGAAATTTTAAACACATAAAAAAAATCGAAAAAAATAGAAAAGAAAAAGAAAGAGAAGAAGTTGGAAGTTTGTTTAACCAACTTATGTAACATTTTGTATTAAGTGGAAGATATCACCACTATTTGTTGTTGTATTATAATTATGGATTGAATGGGAGTTGACCATTATGGGAACGCCAACTAAGGTTTATTATTTGTTTAAGATTTTATTGAGTATAATTCGTGTCTACCTAAAGCGTGAGTTACATGAGTCAAAAGCATGAGTTATTCAATGATGTGAGTCTTATTCATGGGATGGTTAGGAAAGTAATTAACCACACTTAGGATTTTAATTTATTTGTTTGTTTATTTTTTATTTTACACCAATTTATATCCTAAATGTTATCCCTACCCAACCGTATTGTTATATTCGTTGTTAGCTTTCGAGCATCCTGATATGATGATGGCTAAGTAAGAATATTAAATGTATGAATAAGGTAGTGACCATTCGAGTATTAGATTAATTGACTAACTCGCTAGCGATCTAGTGTGTGACTTGGTGACCATCCGTTGTGCAAATAACGTGCCAGCGATCCAAGAAGTGCACTAGTGACCATCCGTTAGTTGAAGCGTCGAAGACTCGCGCCAGCGATCTACTAAGTTTATGCAGGAGATGTTTGAACGAAGCTAGGTTCAACCCTTAAGCCTCAAAACCCTATTTACCACTTTAGACTTGTTACTCCTTGGCTTTAGCGGGGGAGATGCGTATACTTGTCAAGCTTATGATAGAATATTCGTCACAACTAAGCAACTAAACGATTTAGAATTGTTTTATATTGAAAAATTATTTTGTTTCTACTTCCTTAAGTGTTTGGTTGTGTGATTATGATAAAACGAATACGTGCTTAATGATAAAAATAAATCATAATTCCTTTTAGGATACATTTTCATAAGATTAAATTTAAGGTTTACTTGGAGACAAGTAAAGTTCAAGTGGGGGGATATTTGATGAACTCAAATAAGTACATATTTTTATCATCATTTATCCTATTTATTTGACTTGTTTTACTATATTATTTATGAGAATCTGTACTTTAATGTTTACTTTAGTAATTCTCAGGTAAAAACAAGCAATAGGTGAAACTTGGCGATATTGGACTAATTATGGAGCAAAACAAGCAAGATGTCAAAAGTCTACTGAAATCTAGAAGATGCGCCGTATCTATCCCAACAAATACGCCGCAATATCATACTTAGATGAATTCGAAGACCATCGCCTGACTTCGAAGAATGCGCCGCATGTAATTCTACCATGCGCCGCATATGAAACTTTGGTCAACGAAGAAGATCAAGCTTGTTCTACTCCAGATATGCCGTATTACACTTCTGACATACGGCGTATCACTATCAATACTTCACTAGATACAATCCAAGATACTGAAGGACATGTGCTGGATACAAGAATCAAGATACGCCGCATCTGGAGACGGTGTACGAATATTCCAGAATATATTAATCTTGGACCCCACGCGAAGTTAAGCCAATGCGTCGCATCTACCTATGTCATGCGCCGCATCGAACCTTCAGACAGAAACTACAAATACCCCATGACCTAGACGAATTTTGTGTGCAACATAACCCTAAGGAGCCGAGTTCAGTCGAAAAAGCAACACAAGACACACCCCAAACGAAGATATTAGAGCTGTAAGAAGGTCCTGCATGTATTTAATTCATTAAGTAGTTTTATTTTATTGTAATAGTACGCCTTAATTCATCAGGATTGATGGGTTGTGCCACCATACTTAGGGGTGAAAACGAGCCGAGCCGAGCCCGAGCCTGCCAGAGCTCGAGCTCGGCTTGTTTACATATATAAAGCTCGAGCTCGGGCTCGAGCTCGTTTCAAGCCTTATATATTGAGCTCGAGCTCGGCTCGTAAAATTTTTCACAAGCCCGAGCTCTGGCTCGGGCTCGACTAATTTNAATAGTACGCCTTAATTCATCAGGATTGATGGGTTGTGCCACCATACTTAGGGGTGAAAACGAGCCGAGCCGAGCCCGAGCCTGCCAGAGCTCGAGCTCGGCTTGTTTACATATATAAAGCTCGAGCTCGGGCTCGAGCTCGTTTCAAGCCTTATATATTGAGCTCGAGCTCGGCTCGTAAAATTTTTCACAAGCCCGAGCTCGGGCTCGGGCTCGACTAATTTTTATAAAGTTTTATAGAAAACAAAGTTCAAATAGAGCTCGGCTCGTTAATTACATAAAGCTCGAGCTCGTTTACTACTTTTAAGCTCGTTTATACGTATAGACAATATATATATACGTATATATTTCTAGGGCTCGTTTAGGCTCGCGAGCCTACTCGAGCTTTTTGTATAGAGCTCAGGCTCGAGCTCGATTATTTAATGAGCTCAAAGTTAGGCTCGAGCTTTTTACCGATCCGATCCCGAGCTTTTAACGAGCGGCTCAGCTCATTTCCACCCCTAGTCATGAAGGTCAGCCCACTGTTTGTCATAGCAAAAGCGTACGATGTAATGTGATTATTAGTTGCAGGAGTTAACTGCTCGTATGCAATAAGATTTCTTAAAATGGACTCACTGTAATCTTCAATGTATAGTACTGCCATAGAGAATGTAGGCTGTTGATTAGTATTATTTTTGTTGTCCCACATCGTCTAGCAAATAAAGTTCGGCTCTTTCTTACGCGTATCATCTCTCTTTGAATCTCCTAATCTCAAAAGATTCAATCTTTTTCATTTATTCATTCCATTCATAATTTTTCTTATCTGTTGACATATCTTTGCTTTTTAAAGAGTCTTTAAGTGTCACGATCCCTGTTCCTCTTTTCTTTGTCTCTCTTGTTGTCTATGTATGTATGTGCGTTTGTGTGACAAGATGTGTATAAAGTAGAATCTAATATGTATTTGGAGTTCATTGAATGAAAGTAATTAGATATAAGGGATGATAATATTAATGGAGCATATATTCACCTCCCGTAGCTGCACTCTCCCTGTCTCCATCCCTTCACTTTTAGGATCTATATCATATTTTGCGTGACAGTCAAAACTATAATGTATTAGTCTTCAGTTACACAAAAGGAAATATGAACACAATCACAAGCTCACAACAGGGAAGCCAGATATATATGTTATGCATTTTTTTATTATAACTATATATAGAAACACCTGAGTGCTGGACAACATTTTATTTTTAGTACCTGAAATTACCTCAAGCTCGCACTACACTATGTCTGAATCACACCACATCTGACCCTTATGCGAGAGTGGTTCAGGACTCTACTTCTGAATCATATTTTGTTTGTAATCTAGCTGTGTGGGCTTAGTTTGGTTCTGAGGACCGATATGAGGGGAGAAGTCCTTAAACCCCAACACATGTTCATTTAGTTACTGTTGTTTGAAGGACAAAACAAACTTCTTCATGACTTTTCTATTTTCTTAACTTAAACAACTTCGTATTCATGAGTCTCAAGTCACTTCACATTAGTATCATATTAAATTTCATGGATGTTCATTGAGTATGTGTTTTTGCAATTTGAGTTTTTTTATATAGCATAACACTTATTTCTGCAAAAGTTCTATACATAGGGCCTAGGCCTAGATCTAGGGGTAAATACTGAAGCCGCAAAATTGAGTCCGACCATACCAATTCTGTTGGTTAGCGTTCGTTTTGTACTTGTCCAGTTTTGTGCTGTTAGGTCACCATATTAGTAAACACAAGTATACAAATGAAAGAATTGAGATGAGAAATAGACTTGGTTGATTAAGATCAATATGAAAGATGAAAGAACAATAGTTTTCTTAAGATATGAAATTAACCAACAAAATGAAAGAGATACATAGGGTCCTATTTATAGGAGGAGGATAGGGCAACACTTCCTTCCTTCCCTATGTACTATGTCATGGGCTTTCAAGGCCCATTGGACACTTATTGGACTCGTCTTATAACCGAACGAGTATTAGTCTAAAACATAACATAAAGTGATAAAACTAGCAACCTATTACATTTATTGAAATGACCGAGACTTGACTGAATAGTTGAAAACTATGATCCTAACAATCTCCCCCTAAGGATCGGTCATGAAGATTTGTTAATGGATAGAAATTTGTCACGGTCATCGAGGTTGCTTTGAGATGTCTTTTGTTCTTCAAACTGTGAATATTAACTTTGATAGCTTTAGA
>LBNU01023795.1:0-20842 GCA_014162995.1 Artemisia annua
CATATCTATCTTGATTGTGCTTACGCACTCGAGGTGAGTTTTCATAAGCCCCGCAGCCTTTTACTAGTTTTTAAAATCATTGTAATGTTTTCCTAAATTGTGGGGAGAATACATTGCAGTTTTCTTGGACCTGCTACTAGTTTCCTTTTGCTATTGTGTGGCACTAGTTTAGGATAGACGGAGGTAGCCGTTGACCTTAGAGCTAGGGCGTTTGACCCATAGTTCGGATAGACGCCATATCGCGCGCCTAGGTTCGGCTTTAGACTTGGGTGGTTCCTGCCTGTAGCCTGACTAGTGGACCGCCCCTGAGAGGTGCCTGCTCACATACCATTCATCTTTACTAAAGATGATAAATGAGTGATTGTTTGAGATGAGATCGAGATTGTGATCAGTGAGTCTATACCTATCCTAGGATACACATAGCCGCGCTAAAATTCTTCAGGCGCCGTATTAATTTTGCCTTAAACCTTATGAACTCGCCAGCGAAAGCTGACTTGTTAAGCCATGTATTTCTCAGGAATTAGAAGTTTGCTTTCACTACTGCGACAACGGTTAGCCTGCTGGGATGCTTGCTTTGCGGTTGTAGATATCGACTGGAACTCTGATTGTTATTTATTATTTTGGACTGCTATTTTACTTTTATTAACTAATGGGCACTTTCACTTTTAAAAGATTGTTTGGATGATATGTAAACTTTACCTTACGTTTGACTTTGTTTGTATCATTTGCATCTGATATATTTGTTATCCTATTCTTTGTGATGATACCAATTCCGCCGTAGCCCTGAAAGCTTGTAGTCTTCCGTCTGCTTAGGAATTTTCGGGGTGTTACACAATTGAAAATTTTAAAGTTACCTTGTAAAATTGAATTTTGGAGACGTGCGGATGTATTGACTTTCCAAATCTGAAAATTATAACATTAGTGGCAGCAAGCTGACATTTCAGTTTAATTCGGTGATGGGTCAAAACCAATAACATGTATGTATGAGTCAAAGGTGTTGAGTAATTGATTTTTAGAATTGTACACCTACTGGAAAACTTGTTCCGAATTAGAAATAAGAATCTTATCACTAAATAAGTTTAGACTTATCTTTGGTGAGGTTTGTTACTTATAAAAGTCGTTGCAATCCAATGGAAGATGTATTATTGTAAATATAATATGCAAGTTTCTAGTGGTTTTAATACTAACCCATAGTAAAAAAATGCGCAAAAGAAACAATATCATGTGCCTTGCTTATTTCGCACAATAGTTTTCTTCAACCCACTTTGTGATTTATTATCCGATTTGAAAAGTAAAAACAAAATCAAGCATGAACATAAGTTAAACAACACAGTATACAATAATCTTAGGAAAACGGAGATATCTAATGTGGACTTCAAGGTTGTAACTTATTTTGGTTAAGTGGTTGTGATCAGTTAGTAGCTGCAAGTTATTAATTTCGAATTAAAGAACTCAATCTACATTTTTGATTAACGTAAATCACTTTTATATCCTTGTAACTAACTTGAAACCATTTCATCCCGTTCACCATTCTAACGGTTCGACATGTTGAATTCGTTACAGCAAACTATGTAACAAAACACATAAAGTACTTTATTTACAAAAAAAACCAAGACTACTTGTTTCAGTTAGTAGCAAACTGGGCACACCGTTAATGACTCAAAAGAGGCCCAACCTAGTTCACCTTATTATCCATTTTATTAAATTTTATAAACAATCAACGTCTTAGGTATAATTGATAAAACTATATTAAGCATTAGTAATTTAATTTTTCAAGATAAAACAGCTGGAGGTTTAACCATTTGACCCATATTATCTTTTGTAAACTTTCCTCAAATTAGACCAAAATAAAGGGTAAATAGATTATTTTACTTTTACCCTTTAAATAGTGTTCTACTCATATGAAAAAGATTTTTTGATCGATAGTCTGATAATGATACATTCAAACACAAAATCTTATATCAAAAGTATAAAACTCTAGATAATCAAATAATTAAGCTTGAAAACACATATCCAAACACCCTTTAATAAACAACGGGAAGCATTCAAAATATGCATACATGATAATATCCAAACACCCTTTAATAAACAACGGGAAGCATTCAAAATATGCATACATGATACTAAATTCTAAGTACCTCAAGATAGTTTTGGGGATATATATTTTTGGTATCATGCAAATAAAAAGCCGAATTTGAGGGTACACATACAAATTCTATTGCATTTTGTCTTAGAATCCAATTAAAGAACTTACATCATTCTTTAAACTCATGTTCTTCAAGCTGACTGACCACTTTTCAAAACGATGATAGTTCGACGTCTCTTATTGTGGACAATCTGTGTGCCACAATAATCGTTGCTCAGTTTGACATGACTATGTTTAACGACCGTTGGACAATGAGTTCTGATTCTGAATCAAGTACACTTGTGGCCTCGTCTAGTAGTAATATCTTTGGGTTTATTAGTGTGGCTCGGGCTATAGCTATTCTTTGTTTTTGACCTCCTGAAAGTTGGGTTCCTCCTTCACCTACTTGAATGAATGAATGAGCATTTGCAGCTTTGGAAACTTCAATTATATGGTCCATATCAAACACTCCCTTAACCAATCCCATAAGTCCTCTTAACCAATCAACTGGAGACTCTGGAGATTCATGATATCATGGCCATCCAAAAACACTTGACCTACAAATTTGTAACAAAATCAGAATCAGATAATGTTAAAGAGGCAAGTCAATGTGATGTGGATCAGGTTGAACAAATCATAAAGACATTCATGGGCGCAAATTTGTAGATAAACATGTTAAGTTTAGACAGAATGATAGCAAACAATCATTAGCTCAGATCTTCAAATACCATATTTGGTCAAGATGGATAAGCAAAACAGACCTCGCGAAATTCAATACTTCCATCCACTTTTGAGAATCCATCCTGGCTTTTGACGTACTTGAACTGTCAACATCTTCCTTAAGCATGCTTACAATGTTTGCTGCACCAGCCTTACCACCGCAAGGCTTGGTGCAGCCTGACCAAGAGCACTACAAAAGGCAAACCATATATCATTATCTTATTCACGACATATTTCACTAATAATCTTCTTTGACGTATAAAACTTTTTCAACAATGCTTATAATCTCTTCCCAAGACTCGATTGCCGCCAAAGTGGCTTAACTGCATAAAGCCATAAACAATCTCATTAATACATCAGAATAGAAAGAAACATCCTCCTAAGTCCTAATAAAATTGATCCCAACTCTTTAATCAACAAAATTGATATATGGTCACTATTTTATAGTATAAGCATGAAAAACTACTAATATACTATCTTTAATACACGTTGCATCCACAATCAAATTATGCCAATACTTAGATTCCAAGTTTCTTTCATGGCATTGATTATGGTAAGATACATTTAGTCTCTAGAAAACTCGTGCGTAGTTTCATCTATTCAATGAAAAACAACAAAAAAGTTCAGTAGCATTAATTTGACACGAAACTTTCTTGATCATTGTTTCCTTTGTCCTATTAAAACATATAAAAATAATAAGATGTTGAAAGTTGATCAGCAAATTAGTTTAAACATCGTTGAGTATTTGTAAAATTTGGTGCATTTTAAAAGACCTGAACTTTTGGCCCTTTACGATAAGCAGCTGCTCAAAGTACTAAACTTTGGATCAAAAGTCTTGTTTTCGCTACCATATTCCACATACTAAACTTTAAATTCATTTGATATCCTTGATCCTAATGAAAATGATAAAAATTAACATAATAACAGTAAGTATAAGAGTTGTATTGTTACTTTTGAGCTGAGGGTTGTGTTGTTCAACGATGTAAATTCAGATTTCAGAGGGTAATTCCAAACTTTTCATAGCATAGTAGAAAGGTAAAAAAGAAAAGAAAAAAGTCGTTGAACGTGTGGATGAAACCCTCACAAATTGGGCGAAGCGGCAAGATGTTTAACACTACATCACATTGACTTTTGGTTATACTTCTCCCTTTAGTCATATTTATAATGCACTATTTTCGTAAGTGTTCTTAAGCTACAGGCTAGGAGCAGTGACATTTACTTTCGTAAATGTTATATAGTCAATATTAGATTTCTCAACTAAATAATAAAAAACATTCCTACACTTAAAAGAGGATCACAAATATATATAAGCACACTTGAAATTCAAGTCATACCTCACGAGTTGGCTAGTTATAAATTATCAACATCATCTCTCCTTTATGCCGGCCACCTCTTTCATGATCAACCTAATAATTTGTTTTATAAAGACCACTGGAATACTAAGAAAATAATGCAACTGTTATTTTATTTTTTATTTTTTTCCTGGAAGAGTGGGACTTAAAATCCCATTTTTAATATAAGAAACTTGGAACTTATCTGCTTTATGTTGCAATATCAAGAACTGATGTATAAAACTGCTAATATCACTATAATTCGGAATTATATTATACCATGTATAAGAAAACTTATTGAAATCAAGTTAATTTACCTAAAACGATCTATTTGATTTTATCTTCAACGGGTCAAATGCTAAAAATATATAAATTATGAATTTTTTTACAAATGATTAATTATGAAACATTAAACATAAGTAAATTACAGACAATCAACTAAATCTGGAGAACGAACGTACCTCATTCTTGAGGACATTTTTTTAGTAAATGTCCAATAACGTGATGATCATCTATCATCTTGAATGCAAGGCATACGTACCACTCACATTAAAGGTTATAGTCTGCAGTATCAATACGGAAACCAAATTTCCGGCCAACCAATTTCTCAACAGCAGCGGGGTAGGCCTCGACATCCCCAGCCTAATAACTGTCACATATTAAATTTAGAGTAAATTATGAGGTATATTATATTTTGTTTATAAATGAATAAATATATGTCAAAATAACTTGATCTTGTATCTCAAACAGCTACCCGGCCGACTTATTGATGAGTTTTGAAATCTCTCTGTTAAACAATGAGAAGGTGGTACTCCGAGTCCCAACCATAAGACGGATCTACAACATGACCCTATCTAAGGAAAAACAATGTTTATATCCATAATCAAAACACATTTATGCCCTTTTTAGAAACACATGTTATTTCATTTACCATGGAATTGTGAACTATGGTTTAGACATACCTCTATGGCGCATTTCGGGAAGTAAAAACAAATACAAATATTAACACAACCTCTTAGAGGATTCAACCAACTTCCTGATTTTAGCTTCAACTTCCCGGATTTAGCAAACCTACAAAAAAAAACATTAAAAACATTCAAGATTTGATCCTTTTTCATTAAGAATCAATCTTTTTTACTTCAATATTAAATACATATTTTTGAAACAGCCAATAAAAATCCGACAACTAATAAGAAAAACCTAAAACATGTAAACTTAAGTAATATCTAGTTGGGAGCATTATATTCATATCTTTAAGACACAACGTTATGATGCAGATGTGCACATAAAATTCAAAGGCCATATGGACAAACATTGCCCTACGCTGAACTTACCACTCATCCCTCCGCAAAGAGGCTTCATAAAGGTATCTGCGAGCCACATGGACATTACCCATCTCCTTTCCATCATAGCCACATTATTGTATGTTGCAACCGTGGTAGGGTGAGAGAATCCACATGTGAAATGTGAAAGGAACATAGCAGTGTTGAAATATCTGTAAAATGTAATATTGAAGATATCAATAGCAGGCAAAGGAAAAAAAAACTTTAACAAAGAAAAAGAATTACATTGAATGAGAAAACGCAAACACTGTTTAACTTAAAGAATCATTTGTTGTTAGCTTACATGAGTGCCAGTTCAATGTGTCGGAGAGGGTAATAGGAAACTGAAAGATCCCCAGAACTTTTAATTGTGTCAAGATGGTCGTGTCCAAGTACTCTCTCATTAATATCCAAAGTTCTTTGTTGATAAATTGTTTCATGTACACAAGAATCATTATAGGTGATTTTTTTCTGTGTGATCATTAAGAAATTTACATGAATTATATATGGAAACAACTATGCCAGAAATAAAGAAAGCCAGAATGATATATCCAGTAGCTATGGTTCGGCGAATAACTATGTGTTAAATAAATTGAGAATGACTATATGAGGTGATATCATATTTCGTGTGGTCTAGATATAACCTGGCGAAACAATTCAAGAAGTTGGTCGAGTAATCAGGTATCCTTCTCAAAATATAGGGTCTTAAACTTTAGTAGGGTCTTATCCCCTATATTGATAGCAAAATATAGGGTTATATATAAACACCAAATCGATTCAATTGATTCTGCACCGTTCATTTTGGAAATTAGTTTTAGACAAACGATTCAGGATGCAAAATCAAGATTTATTTATACATACTAATAATATCAATATAAAATCAAGAACTTACCACAATCCTTCACGAATGAAACGCTTGCAGGATGAATGGTTTGACTCTACACCGAAATTTGATTAATAGAAACATTATGTAAAGTACTATTCTATAGTGATAAATGCATCCTTTAGCTTTTTTAATATCCTCCATCCCTCCTATATAGTCGTAGAATATTTGTGCATAAGGATCGAACATCAATCTGCAAAATAGGATCCAAAAGAT
This sequence comes from Artemisia annua, assembly GCA_014162995.1. Classification (NCBI taxonomy): domain Eukaryota; kingdom Viridiplantae; phylum Streptophyta; class Magnoliopsida; order Asterales; family Asteraceae; genus Artemisia; species Artemisia annua. The sequence goes on from LBNU01023795.1 coordinate 6,598, forward strand.
TAGCATCTTTTTGAGAATGACGATAGCCATTGAAGTTTTAATCAAGCACCTTATCCTACCAGGTGATCCTCCAATGCATGTATTCTTTTCCTTGACCTGCAACTCAGATGCATATATATCAGTATACGAAAACATTATGACACAAAAAAGAACGTAAAATATAACAAACGTACAGCTCTAATTTTTGCAAATCTTGGATCCAAAGCAGATTCAAAGCCGTGTAAAGCATCTCTTATCCAGTCACATGCTTCATTGATATGAGTTTTAGTATGCTCAGTTGCTAGTTAAATAAGGAAGTCAATGCGTGGTTAAGTTCATTGTGTTAGTCAGAGGATTGTTCATTCAGTGAGTCACGAGTTATAAAGAAGTCCAGCTTGTTGTTTGTTCAGCGAGGTCAGTAGCAAGTAAGCCTGAAGATTTGTGACTCATCAAATGTGCCACTTGCTAAACATGCTGAAACCTTTTGAGGGATATTCAGCCTTACAAGAAGCTTTCCAGTTCAGTAACTAAAGATTTATAATTTATCGACTGCATTTCCAGCTTGTTGTTTCGTTTTTCTATCTGTGATGGTAATTTTATATATTTTATAAGATCACTGTATAAAAGGAAGCTTAAGGTAGCAGAGATAGAGACATACAGCTTTTATGTCTTCTCTCATATGTCTGAGCTTAACATTAAAGAGTGCCAACCATTCATCCATATCTTCAGTACATATTGTGGCTGACTCGAGCCCTTGCAACACCTGCAGAACTGAATGTTTGGTATAAATTTGAAAACGGAATGAATTCATATTGTTGTAAAGTATGAGTGCTACTTGGCACTTTTGCACTGTTTCGCATAAATTTCATCACGAGGAAGTTATACGCTAGAACCTAAACTTCTTCATCATGTACATCACCCCTCTTCATGACCACTAAACATGTTGATTGGTACAAGTTCCGCAAGAAGTTCATTCAATGAATCTAGAGATCCCTGCTAAAAAATACATGTATCAAAATTTAAAGATTAGATTTAGTCAAATTTATAAGTGAATAAACTTATAAACTAACCTTGGACACTAAAAGGAACGGATATCCATCAGAAAACATAACTTTGTGGCCAGGTGCATAATCAGGGTCCACAGGTCTAATTTATGCATGAACATAAAACATAATTCATTTAGTACTTAGACATACAGGTTGTAAAATACGCTAGTCAAACTGTCAAAACATATTTCTCTCATCTAGGATAATTCGTGGTTAAAGTCAAATTTGATACATGATTCAAAACTGTATGTATATATCAGAAAGATACTAAGTGATGTAAAAACCAAACAATGCATACAACATCAATAATCACATACATGCATATACATACATCAATGGAAATCAGTAAAGCATACAAACCTCATTGAAAATAAAAATAATAAGCATGTAATGTAAGTATACATACAAAAGAAAGATCGATATAGATACATCATTAGGGTTTTGAGGGAAAAGAGGCAATATTTTTTATCTATGCGTGACTAATGGGGTATAATATTGTGGAACTAAATTTAAGAAAAATATATATATGATAAGTTCTATATTTAAATTGATAAAAATTTTAAAAATAATGTATAAATTATTTCTTGAACATTATAGTTTTGGACTTGCAAGATATATTCCAAAAAATGAGTTGCTCTAGTGGCTATCATGTATATTTGTGGAATAATTGACCCAAGTTCGAACCATGCTTACATCATTTTTTAAAATTGAATTTCGAAATTTTATACTATTAAATTTAATTTGAATTTAAAAAAATTATTCAACCAAATTTAAATAAAAAATAATAATAATACCCCAAATTGCTTACATGGACAGAATGTGATGACATGGCTGATAATGAATTACTAGGCAATGACTGGGCAATGAGGTGGCATTACACGTGTAACGCCTCCTGTTATATATATATATATATATATATATATATATATATATATATATATATATATATATATATATATATATATATATATATATATATATATATATATATATATATATATATTTATATATATATGTATATATGTATATATGTATATATGTATGTATATATGTATATATGTATATGTATATATGTATATGTATATATATATATGTATATATATATATATATATATATATATATATATATATATGTGATACCGGGCAAGTGATTACCCGGGTCGTGTCCCAACGAGGTGTGAATGGGCGATATCGTGTAAGATTCGAGATTAAAATGCTTGTAAGAATGATTGTGAGGTTATTTGGTATTGTGAACAATTTCGTAAAGCAAATAAACTAAAAACGCACGTTTTAATTAGAAATAACGTCAACGAGCAAAAATAAAAGTGAATTCTAAGCACGACTAGTCCTACGGGCATAAAAACAACTTTCCTACGTACTAGATGACAAAACAAATTTTTAGAAAAAGGAAAATTAAAAATTTAATTAAAATTCTATTTATTATGATTTAAAAACTATTTAACACTAATTAATTCAAAATAAATACTAAAACTATTCTAAAAATTTTTGAAACTTTTTTAACAAATACTGCAAGTTAATATTAACCTAAGGGAAGTATAAAAAGTGGTGGCACAGTACAAAAATAAGCAGTAAATAAGCACAGAAAGCTGATTAACATAAATAAGCAAAACAGACAAAAACTAGTTAAATATTAAACAATGTAGAGTATAACTGAAAAAAGTCCCTAGGGCAGATGGTTATGTGTTGGTGTGTTGTGTCTGTTGTGAGGCTGAGGTCCCAGGTTCGACCCCTGCCTTTTGCTTTTTTGTTAAACATTTTTTTTTTTCTTTTGCAAACTGCTTTTAACAACAAATGTGACCATCTTTTCTGAAGAAAAGTTTTCTGAAAAAGCTTTAACAAGCTTGTTGCAAGCTTAAACTCTCACAGTGGAGATTTTGGTGTTTTAAGTGAACTTTTGAAGATACGCAGTTGGACACAATAAGCAAACAAGCATGGGCTAGATAAACTTAAGCAATCACAATAACAAACAACACAAATAAGCTTAAAAACACCAATCTTGCAAGCTTAAACAAGCTGGAACAGAAATCAATCAAGCTCAGTGATTACTGAGTTGCATCAACAGCTTTGGGTCTAAAATGGCAATTTGGAGGCCAAAAATAAGCAAGATAATAAGCACTAAAGGGCAAACAAAGAGCAAATCTAGCAAAACAGCCTAGGTGGTTTCTCAAAACAACAAAAATCAATTAAATTGACCAAGTATATAGCAAGATATAGGCAAAAGAAAAACGGGTCAAAGTGGGGTTTTAATTGTGTAGGGCAGTCTAAAGCTCAACTGAACCACTTTGAGCTATAAAAAAGTTGTCAAGAAAAATTTTTAAAATTATACAAAAATTGGTCTAGGAATCAAAAGCTGGCAAACAACAATTCCCCAAAGTTTCAAATCATAACTCATAACCATGAGTAAATTAAAAATCCACCTTGTTTTGAGCATTTTTTAGACTTTGACTTTTTCACTTTTTGTAAACTTTGACCAATATGAGATTTAAAGCTTCCTAGATGATTAACTAAGTTATACTAAGCTAAATTGAGGCTAATGTAAGCAACCTAAATGAGTTTTAACCCTAAATGATGATTATGCTACTTCAATATTCCAACAGTTATGCAGTTAAGGAGTTTAAGAGCTAATTTTGACTTTTTCACTTACAACTACCAATGTGATGCTTGTTCTAAACTGTATTAACCCTGAGTAAGTCAATCACACGTATGTTGCTTGTTTAAATCAATCACATGTATCTAATACATTATATCTACCGTATGATTGATTTAAACAAGCAACATAAAATATACCGCCTTATTGTTCTGTTTGATTTTCTATTAGGGCCAAATATCTCGAAGCCATGTCAGAAATGCCTTGGGAGTATACAGAAATACCTTACATTCCACTTGATTTGGTTTCAAAGATTATATTAAAGCACACAACAAAGGAAATTGCATCATTTGCCGTGGTGTCCAAACAGTGGAACCGCCTCATCTTTACTCAAAAATTTAGTGAGCTGCATTTTACTTCTCATGGTGCGGAAAGGGGCATAATCCATTACTCTCGAGGAGAGAAGGTAGTCAGGTGGATTCAAGCGACAACAAGATCTCAATTACGTAGGGAGCCCTACCTGACACGTTCTTTGCTTGGTCCAAATCTGAATGGTGATCAAAAGTTAAATGGGGCTAAGCTGCTATATTCTGTGAGAGGCATCCTCTTTTTCAAGAAGAAGTGTGAAGGATTTTTGATAAACCCCATCACAAATGAATTCTTGTCTCTACCTAGCCCCCACCAACCAAATGGTTTTTCTGTAGCGTACGGGTTTGCGTATGATTCACAGAGGAGAAATTATAAAGTACTAAGGATACAAAACAACAAAGCTGTACTTTATACGCTAGGTGTCATGGCCTGGAATCATGTTGCCATTTCAACAGTGATGCCATCCACTGATCTCTCCTCTAGTAACACATATTCTGGGTATGCGACATGATTCCAGGCCCTGACACCTAGCGTATAAAGTACAGCTTTGTTGTTTTGTATCCTTAGTACTTTATAATTTCTCCTCTGTGANACGCTAGGTGTCATGGCCTGGAATCATGTTGCCATTTCAACAGTGATGCCATCCACTGATCTCTCCTCTAGTAACACATATTCTGGGTATGCGACATGATTCCAGGCCCTGACACCTAGCGTATAAAGTACAGCTTTGTTGTTTTGTATCCTTAGTACTTTATAATTTCTCCTCTGTGAATCATACGCAAACCCGTACGCTACAGAAAAACCATTTGGTTGGTGGGGGCTAGGTAGAGACAAGAATTCATTTGTGATGGGGTTTATCAAAAATCCTTCAGACTTCTTCTTGAAAAAGAGGCTGCCTCTCACAGAATATAACAGCTTAGCCCCATTTAGCTTTTGATCACCATTCAGATTTGGACCAAGCAAAGAACGTGTCAGGTAGGGCTCCCTACGTAATTGAGATCTTGTTGTCGCTTGAATCCACCTGACTACCTTCTCTCCTCGAGAGTAATGGATTATGCCCCTTTCCGCACCATGAGAAGTAAAATGCAGCTCACTAAATTTTTGAGTAAAGATGAGGCGGTTCCACTGTTTGGACACCACGGCAAACGATGCAATTTCCTTTGTTGTGTGCTTTAATATAATCTTTGAAACCAAATCAAGTGGAATGTAAGGTATTTCTGTATACTCCCAATGCATTTCTGACATGGCTTCGAGATATTTGGCCCTAATAGAAAATCAAACAGAACAATAAGGCGGTATATTTTATGTTGCTTGTTTAAATCAATCACACGTATCTAATACATTATATCTACCGTATGAGAAAGAAAAAATAATAATAATAATGTTGAAAGAAAGAGTTACCCCTGAGAAGCATTTAGGGATTCAAGAGATTTTAAGGAACTCAGATTACGAGCAAGCCCCATGCAGACGGGGTGATGGTCATATAAGACTTCATCTACAATGGCGTAAGCCGACTGCGAAAACAGTATACTTAAATAGTTAGCATGTGCAGAAGGCAAAATTAACCATCAACCTAAGGAAACTACTTTGTTGTAGCTTAGCGTACAGCTGAAACGAGTAAGAAACAAATGAATGACTTTGAAAGGTTACTTTATAGGCCGTGAATGACTTGTCAATAGCCTCTTGCCTTTCATTGCCGGACCTGATGTCTGCTAGGACCCAAAAGATATCCCCTTTCCTGCACTCCACCAAACACATTAATAATAAGAATCAATAAAATTAAAATTTAAGGTTTCAGATCAGTAGTTCATAGCCATAGTATTAGAAGACTATACAACCCTTCATAGAGACTGCCAAGTGGGGAAAAAAACAAAACTGAACTTTCTTTTTTGTAACAATTCTAGTTTTCAACATATACTCACAACTTCTGGTAGAAAGCAGCACGTGCTCCAGCAGATCTAGTTGGAATAAGATATCCATCAAGGATTGAAAGAATTTCCGTACAAAGATCACAGATCTCAGCTTCTATCTTAGCCCTATATTCCTTAACATACTGTAACTTACGATCATCCCCTCCCAGCTCCTCCTTTTTCTCCAGCGAAGATAGTACTCTGCACGAAGATCGACGCAAACCAACAACTTTATGATATGCTGATGAAAGTAAATTCATCTCTTCCGGAGTTAAAACACAACTCATCCTTGCCACAATCTTCATGGCATCCAGCGTTTCTGCACATAAACGGCAAGTATTCATTCATTGATTAGTCTAACAAAATTCTCAAACTCAACAACGTTGACAGATTTCAAAAATCAATCATATGTGTACAATATTCGCCCATTCTAACGAAATTATAACATAAGATCAGCGACAAAATTCACAAAGCAATACTTATCTATCCAAGTAAGCAACACGTGAATCACACGCTACAATAACTTCCACAAATGACTAAAATATCCATCTTTCAACCTAATTATAAGACCGGGTGTAATGGCCAGGCCTGGATATGCACCTGTGCGGGATGCCCAACCGCAGCACAGGGCCCAAAAGTTTTAGAGAGCCTCAAATTTTGACTGGAACCCAGGAGATGTATAATAGAAGTAAACCATGAGTTGTACAAGGCGCTATTACCATTTCATTTATCCGAAGCATCACAGTTTGCATATTACAGCGATGTGGGATCATAAATTTAGTCCTAGGTGGCTTATTCCCTATTTCACTCGCAAAACTAATTAAATTCTTTATGCTATATTTTTAAATACACACATATGAACGCACTGTTACGCACGATACGGGAAGCCAAAAACCACATACAAGAATGGTCATGATGACGATAGAAAGAGTTGAGTTGCTTGTTAAGATTTTCATTTACAAAGGGCCTTTTTCTAATCATCGCACAGGGCATCCGAAATACATGGGACGGCCCTGGTAATGGCCACCACAAGCCCTTACGGCCTTCCTCCCCTGTGTGAAAATGCAGTTTTGGAGATGGCTAGTGGTTGGTTTGGTGAAGGGAGTGAATGTTGAGTTGGCGGTGGTAAGTATTGTGACCATTACACGCAGTATAACATCAAATCAGAAACATTTAACCTAAATAGGCAATATTTAACCTAAATAACAATAAACAAAACAATATTTCCAAATATGGAGCATATAAGTACAACAATCGGTAGTTTTGACCTGATGATAACCTCCAAATAACTATAATAGCTTCTATAAATCCATAAAATAAGTAAAATAATCATTTAAAAAAAAAAAAAAAAAAAAAAAAAAAAAAAAAAAAAAAAAAAAAAAAAAAAAAAAAANAGTTTTGACCTGATGATAACCTCCAAATAACTATAATAGCTTCTATAAATCCATAAAATAAGTAAAATAATCATTAAAAAAAAAAAAAAAAAAAAAAAAAACCCTAGGTCGGCTCACCTTTGTAACGTTGAGCTTCCATAGAAAGCCGAGCGACATGAACAAGCCTTTTACGTGCGGCCATGGCCGCCGATTATTACCTTCTCTATTCATTTTATCTCTCTCCACCGATTTGTGTTTTTGAGGGCGTCAATAGTGAGCCTACTTTGTTAAAATAGTGAGCCTACGAGTCAAGTGCGTGTCAACTGGGAGTGTTAAAAAGAAATTCAAGTTTTCACCGCGAGGGGGTTTGATTTCGACTTAATTAAGTCATCTGAAAATTGTTTGTTTGTGACTTAATAGAGAAAGATGACTTAAAATATTAAGTAATAAAACTGAGCTTCTCTGCATTAAGTCATCTCTTAATTAAACATCACTTAATGAAAAAAAATAAACAAACAATTCCCTTTTTCACTTTTGGAAACAATAAAAATAAATAAATCAATCAAAACATTTATTTACTTTGGAGCGTCTTCCTTATTGATTTTCGTGGTGTAACTTGATTGCTTATAGCACCAGGTCCTTTTTTTTTTTTTTAAGTGTTGTCGTTTTAGGGTTCGTGTTAGTGCATATTTAGCTTTTACGTTCCGAAAATGGAACTTTAGATGTCTTTTTTTTTTTTTTTTTTTTCTTAACGGCGATTTTTAATAAAAACAAAACTCTAGCAAGAAACTAGAGCATAAAAAGATTACAACGAGATTTTACAAGTGTTCTTTGGATCATAGATCCAATCTAACCAATTAGGATTAGCATTCTTATTCCTTATTTATTATCCAAGTGTTGAAAGTATTTAGTCCTCTTTGACAAACAGCTGAACCTTCAGGGGTATATTATGTAACATTTTTATATTAAGTTTTCTAATCCTAACACTTTGGGTGTTGTTTGTTAAGTTTGGTTTATGATGGATCTTTCAAGCTTTGGTTTATGGATAGGGAATTTTATTACTAGCACAAAAACCGTACCACTCAAAATTTTATAAATAAGGTAGTGACCATCCGAGTGTTAGATTAATTGACTAACGCGCTAGCGATCTAGTGTATGACTTGGTGACCATCCGTTATGCAAATAACGCGCCAGCGATCCAAGAAGTGCACTAGTGATCATCCGTTAGTAGAAGCGTCAAGGACTCGCGCTAGCGATCTACTAAGTTTATTTAGATGCTTGTTTGTGTACCGGTAGTATTTAGAATCTAGAACTTGCGTTAGTGACCATCCCAAATCCACAAGTGAGACTACATTCGTGTAGTTAGATTTACTACATGATAAGAGACATTAGGATAAACCCTTGTTTTACACCTGTTTATATAATTACATTGGCTTCATTGGTCAAGTAATTTTCTCACACCCTTAGCGTTTTACTCATTTTTAGTACACGATACCCCTAGTACACCCCTCAGAGCCTATCTTTTCGTTTCTAACTTTAAGCATGTTACTTAAAGGAAGAATTTGTTCACAATCCACCCCAAATGTACACCCAAATCGCCTTAGCCTACCTTGTATGCACTCACCTTTAGTGCATTATTGTGACAACATTTGTGTTAACCCTTAATTAATTGTCTTATTGATTACATGGTTGTTAAGTGATGAGACGAAAAGTGTGACGCTTTTAGGGGGTCATTTAATCCCTAATTCGTATAAATGTGATCAAATATTGCCCTAAATCGTTCCTTTTGTCATTTTAGGTACTTTTGAGAAGAATTCTGGAAAACATGCATATTCGGACGTTTTTGGAGCATAAAAGTGAAGAAAACGACAAAGTCTCAAAAGATGATGATTTATAACCTGACAGCGTCAGAAGTCACAAGGTGACGCCGTCAGAAAGCCTTGACAAAAGAGTGGAATCCAATTTTCAAATGACGGGCCAGAGGATTTAACACCTGACGCCGTCAGGTGTTGGGAAAAGTAGGCCGTCAGGAGTAAAGTTAAAGAGTGACTGCCCAGAAGAGTTTATAAGGTGACGGCGTCAGAAGTGGATCTAGGCCATCCGAGATACCTATTGGTGGCGAGCTAACGGCGTCAGCCCTTATAACCTGACGCCGTCAGAGTGTAAAATCTATATATAGTTTTCTAATTTTCATTCATTATGGTGGAACTTTGTGGAGAACTTTTAGGGCAAACCCTAAAGTCGAATTTCCTATACTTTTTAGGGTTTCCAACCCTTGGAACCCTCATGCTTAATTAAAGATAAGTATTCACTTTAATTCAATCAATATGTCTATGTGTTGACGCCGTCAGCCCGCGTTTTCTATATATATAGAACGATTTTTCTTTACTTTATATGGAACTTGGAGAACTAGAGTCGAATTTTGGTGTGAAGAACTTTAGGGTTAAACCCTAATTCGTGTATTAGTGACCTTAGAGGGTATCCTAACCCCTCTAACTTGCATGTTTAATCCAAGATAAGTCTTTATTCATACAATATGTCTATGTGTTGTGTGATTTATGCTTGTACTTGTCTTTCTTTTAACATGCTAGGCTAATTTACTTTGTGTTTGCTTAGATCTAATGAAACCTAACTATTGATTATCATGTGATGTGTATGTTGTGATTGTATTTGGATGAATGTTTCATCTACGTTAGACTAGAGAAAACTGGCTAATCTCCTATACGGTAACAAGCTTGAACGTCTTTAGAAACGTGAATCGTATGTGCGTTATCGATTTTAAGGTAGTATTTCATGCATAGGTTGCTATCGGTGAGCTCATGATAGGATGCTTGACGTATCGTCATAGAGTGAGGTAGGAACTTATAGAGTTAGGGAATTGAACGCACTCCCTACGACTTGTTAGGAATACACCCGTCATCCACGCAAACTCAACATACTAATTACATGGTAAAAGATAGTTAGGGAGTAATGAAATCTAAGTAAACACTATTCTCCACCACTGATTTTCTCTAAAACAAAAAAATACAAAAATATAAGTAGCTTAGAAGTAGATAACTTGGGTTAGTTGACTAGCAACTAATTCCGCCCTATCCTCCAAAACCAGAGATTTTACTGCTTTCATAAAATATAAAAATACAAAAAGAATCTTCCTCCACCCTTAGACCTAGATTAGAGTAGCCTTTAGCCTAACGAACACTATTCCCTGTGAGAGAACGATCAATCCCCCGGTACTTGCCACTTCACTATACTACATCGGTCAGGTACACTGCCTGGTGGGGATTGCAAGCTTCTCGAGATCCCTCGAGAGGTAAAACGTAGTGCGTGTTGCAATCCACGCGCATCAGGATTCCTAAAACTAAGGGATGTACCGAGATAATTGAAATGTACCGAAATAACGACCAAAGTACCCAAATAATGAGATTTTTCTCAAATAGTCGGACCTAAAGTTTGTTTATGCAAGATTTGATCCGATAGACTTTTGAATCTTTTGTCTTTGAAGCACTTAAACATGTTTTAATCAAGAAAACATATCAAACCCTAGAGGACCAAAATACAATAAAACCGCAACTTTTTCTCACAAAAACCCAATCAAACTTCATTTTGATGATGAAAACTACCAATCTAATCCATTAGAAACTTACTCTGAACCATAAGAAAACATAAGAACAATAAAGAACCAAGCTTTATTCTTAAAAACACTAATTTTGACACCAAAATATTTTGGTTCATCGAAAAACTTACGTACACCAATTTTAATACAAAGATTAATCTTACTTTTGTAAAACAAACACTCCAACAATCATATGTTAGCTCTCATACCAATTTTAGGACCCTTAGTATCAAGAATCTAACATGATCAGGAGGTCTTGGCAAGCTAAAGAAATTGAAGAACATGTTTAAGTTCTTAGAGAGAGAAAGTAGAGAGAGTGGTGAAGAGAAGTAAAATATTTATTAGTTGGATAATTAAACTCAAGCACAATGGAGAGACATGGAGGGTGTATATACCCGAATTCAAGTATAAGTTTCCTCATAATGAAATAATAGTCCGTATACTGTAACTAGCTATGCTACGACTACAAATCTCGTAATTTGTCATTCAATTGCCTTCCATATATCAAATGCACTAACATAGCTATCTACAGTAAGAATAGATCTCATTTGGTAGCCCTAGCAAAATCATGTTTCTTACTGACTTGTTTGCCCTATACCATGCTAGTTCCTCTGCATTCAGATTCGTCATGGTTTATGTCCTAGTAGTAGCAAGAGTGGGTGGTGTGGTAGTGTCATCAGTAGGCAAAATTATCTCTTAAACGTATCTTGTCCTTCGAGAATAGACTAAATGATTAGTTATCCATTGGGTTTGTCATCAACGAAACTCATCAAATGGTTGGCCATGACACGTAACCACTTTAGTACAATATTGGAGGAAAATTCTCGGAACCGGCATTGACAAATGTCTTTCTGAGATGCCATGATGATTGTGTGTGAAACTTGATATGGATCGGTTAAATGATGATGGATTTTGTGTTATATCGGTTTAGGTTGTAGTTGTTATCTCAGTTGTTAAGACTGTGAAATATCTCATTTGTTGATGTATGTTATCTCGATTGTTTATGTGTTATAAATATCTTGATTGTGGTGAAAAATATGACTCGGTTGTGTGTCTCAAATCTGGTAGAGTTTCGCCTTAGAAAACTAAGTGTAGAGAACCGAAATATATCTTGGTGCCTAAATAAATATCTCGGTGTGATTATCGAAGTAAGTTATCTCGGTGGTGGTTATGTCAGTGACACGTAGGATGGTAATGGAGGAGGATGTGGCACCGAAATACTCAAAACTATCGAAATAAGTCAAACTACCGTAATAATTCTAAGTACCGAAATAAGTTACTACCAAAGAACTAAAAGACTACCGAAATACATCCTAAGAGAAACTAAGTACGGAGAAATTAGACTACCGAAATAAACTAGTGAAATAGTACAATGTACTTTTCCTATATTTTAGGGAACCAAGATATATGATGTACCAAAATAAACCTAAGGTACCGAAATAACTTTTTATTTTCAAAACTTTCTCAAGTAAAATCGACCATAACTTCAAACTTGTTACTCCTTTTGTAAACCGTTTTATTCTTATAGATCTTTATCAAATATCCTAAGGAGTCATTAAAACAACAATTTTTAACATTTCATCAATAAAATCTTGATTTTTGGCCAAATTTTTTCTCGGTACACAAAAAAACTTTCGAAAATCACTTAACCAACAAATCTAACCGTGTTTTTTGAAAAATAATCACTGCATTGATCACGCCATACTCTGATACCAATTGTTCGTCAACCAATATCAAAATCACAACAGAATATATGAAAAGTTATAGAGAGATAAAGATGTGGAGTTTTAGAGAGATGTAGGAGAGAAAATCAGAGAAGTAAACTTGTATATTATGAGAACTCACCCCTCCCTTGTGCTAAGGAGGGGGTATTTATATTTTTACATGTCACCTTGACTCGGTTGTGTGTCTCAAATTGAAGAGAGATGTCTCGTATTGTATCTTTTGTCCTTTCGAGGATCTATATATTGTTGCCTTTCTAAAAAAATTATAATAATATAAAAAAATAATGATGTGATATTATAATTTCCAGTCTTGTGCCAAATGACTAACACGATATTTATTCGCTCTCGCATTGCAGCGGGTTCAAAAACATTTATTTTCTAACTAGGAAATAGAATTCTAAAGTAGATAATTTATATCGAAAAGGTAAAGATAACTAATTACTTATGTAAGATAGTATCTGTATGATATGATAGTACGGAAAATAATGTGAATAAGTTAAAAGATAAAGTTTAATCGGTTTTTGGATAAATTTGTTACATTACCAAATTTACAGGGATATTAAAGCATAAAGTTCGGTTAGTTTATAATTAAGGCCCGTTTGGATTGAGGGTGTGGAATGGTTTTGAATTTGATGTGACATTTATAAGCTATTTGTTTTCATTGTAGGAAATGGATTCGTATTAAAAACAGTTCCACTGTTTCGTATCTTGGCTGGAAGGATGGATTTGAGTGGGAATAGTTTACTTTTCTGACATTTTAACTGTGCATTGTTCTCTCTCCATATATTGTACATATATTTTCATTTTGTTAATAATATAATAATCTTTTTTGTTTTTATTTTATTATAAAATATATTTCAATAAATATAAATTTATCTCTCCTAATCCTACCTCAAATCCAAATCCGATACCAAATCCAATTTCGAATCCAACCCCACTTATAAACCAAACGGACTCTTAATTTATTGTGCTAAACTTAAGGGGTGGTTATGCAACGTCTATTTAGTTATGGGGATTGTATTTTTACTGTTTATGAACAGTAAAACTTATTTGCAAAATGTAACACAAGGGTTAAAAACATTTATTTTCTAACTCATGAAATAAAGCTCTCATTTAAGCAATGTTTATGGAAAGAATAAATGTAACTAATCACGTATGTTTATCGAAAGAATAAATGTCACTAATCACATATATAAGATAATAAATATTTAATACAATAATACAGAAAAAAAATATGTATAAAATTAAAATATTATGTTTATTGGGTTTGTGGATTAACTTATTATTTTTTACCAAGTTTACGAGGATGTTAAATCATAAATTTTTGTAGTTTAAAGATCAGTTTATTATTTACTAAACCTAAAAAGGTGATTATGCATTATTTAGCAAGTCAGGGGTTGTATATTAACATTAAGGAAATGAGTTTACTATTGATGAACCGTAAGGGAAGGAATCCGGTGAGGAAAAAAAACTAAAATGAGAAGAATAAGAAGGATTTCTAGTCATACATTTCAAATAAGAATGAGATTTTTAAAGGGAGATGCATTATTTACTAAACCTAAAAAAACCTAAAAAGGTGATTATGCATTATTTAGCAAGTCAGGGGTTGTATATTAACATTAA